>BQNB010049499.1:23294-42012 GCA_026074375.1 Tanacetum coccineum | reverse complement strand
CGTCCCAAAAAAAGAAAATATTCGGGAAAAAATTAACCCGTCCCAACGCAAAAAAAAAATTCCGAATCGTACAAAAAAATGAAATATCCGGGGAAAAATTAGCCAAAAAAAACAACCCAAAAATAGCCTAAAATCTGGCCCAAAGTTAATAAAAATACAAAACGGAACCTCACCTTTTAACTATTTACGATTTTATAACACAAAAATTCCCGTAAAAAAATTTACAAAACCGTCCCAAAAAAAAGAAAATATTCGGGAAAAAATTAGCCCGTCCCAACGCAAATTTTTAAAAATTAGCCCCGCCATAACGCATCGCCAAAGAAAAACCCCCGAAACGTAAAAAAAAATTATTCGGGAAAAAATTAGTCCCGCCGCAACGCGCGGGTTCTTTTGCTTGTTTTATTAAAGTTATAATCTGCTATTCACATGGATACCTCAAAGCTTAAACTTCGTTTGTTGCCAAAGGAAGTGGAATCAAGTCATAAGTAAAGAACTAGCATTATAGCTATGAATTGAGTCACAAGTGAGAAGAACTACTAATGCTATCATGAAGCTTTCTAAACTATAAAAACCTGAAAAGACTCTTCCAAAATAAAAAATAAAAAATAAAAAAGATCGCTAAGTAATTAAACAATTCCATGTCAATAATGCAATCATATAATCATCTCTATAAGATACAACGTTAAACAAACAACCTACATCCTATTAACAACAATAAAAAACTTATAATTAGGTGATTTCTAGCAAAATGGAGTGCAAGGAGGAACGATTGTGATGGTTGTAGATTATGGCTTTCAACTGGAGGTGGTCTGGCCGCGGTGATTTGCCGACACCATGATGAGTGGTTATTGTCTTGCGAAGTTATCGGCGTTGGTTGGTCGGTGACACCATGTTGATGTGGTAGTGATTAGAGACTAGAGGCAAGAAAAAATTATTATGTAGAAGATGATTGTGCTGGGTGGGATGATGTGTTGATATCAAGGTTACAAATAGCGTGAGACGTGGCGTGGCGGCATGGTCAAGCCACACGTTTTAGGAGCCATAGCGAATCATGACGATTTTAAGACGTGATTTAAAGCGGCACAAAATATGAAATTATTTATATCATATTTCAAATATATTGAGTTTACAAAAAGTGTCATACATAAGGAATTTGCATGTAATCTTTTTTTATTTCTCTAAAAAAAATGATACTTATCGAAATTGAATTAAAAAAAAATCTTCACGCATCATACCTTAAAGCATCTGCAATGAGATGGTTTTTTGCAAAGTTTTTCACTGTTTGAAAAAGCTTTTTAAAAGCTTTTTACCATTGTGTACAAAGACTGTTCACAAGGTTTGAAAGAAAGACTTGGCACCAACCAAGTCTTTGAAGCAACAGCTTTTCATTTAGATCTCTTGTAATAAATGATGCAAGTCAAAACAACTTTACCATTTATTGTCATAAATGCTCTAAGTCATTGAAGACTTGGAGAATTGTGGATGTTCTTATCACGCTTTATCACGTTTTTCTATTTCGCATCTCACGTCAAGTCTACGCCTTGGTCTATTGCGTAGCGTGAAGGTCACGCCCCGCGCCTTTGCAAGGCCTTAACGGCGTCATGGCACGCCTTTTGAAACCCTGGTTGATATTCTTGGTATATACTATTATCAAAGAGGTAAAAAAAGAAGGTAGATGTAATTTAAATTGAGTAAAAGAGTTTTTGTATATTTAGCAATGTTGCAAAAATCGCGAGTCGCTAGCCGGGCGGTCGACCACCCTGTAGCCTGTAATCGGTCTAGGCGCGATTAATCGGTGATTAATCGGTTTTGCAAATTTTATATATAAATTTCAAAGTTACTTGTATGAGATGGATACAACACTTTAAATACACTAAAATTAAATGAGTTCAAAGTTACATTGTTCAAAACATAGACATAGATAATAAAAGTTAACAGTTAACAATTCAAAGTCACATTGTAAAAAAAATGTTTGACTTTCGTTGACCGATTAGGCCGATTTGACCGATTTTTGTCCGATTTGACCGATTTTTGACCGATTTGACCGATTTTTGACCAGACCGATTTTTCACCCGATTTGCCTTATTTTCCAAGGTGTATGGCCGAGTAGCGATTAATCGGCGATTACAAGGCCGCCTAGGCCGATTTTTGCAACATTGGACGCCGCTATTCAACCATGCAATACAAAAATGGTTCAACGAAAAGGATTTTTGAGCGCCACATATACAATTTGCGCTGCTAAACACCACTGCTGCTAGGCGCGGGTTAGCGGTTCAACCGGTTCGATGACCGGGTCAACCCGGTCGTTTCAAACCCGGTGGGTCTAATCGAATTTTTAAAAATATAAAAAAGGGTTTAATTTGACATATTTTTCGACCAAAACCGGTTGAACAGGATGGGTCAAACCGGGTTTCAAAACATTATGTTTAATCTCCAAACCATCAAACTTTTATTATTTTTCGTTTATAACTCATAATTTTTTTTTATCGCTACAACTATTTACCGTTAGGAATTTCGCTGCTATGCGCGGGTATTCGTCTAGTAATTAATATACTATAAATATATTAATTACATTAGTAAATGTATCATCTGTGTATACGCGTGTGCCCCCATAGGCTCACGTAATTTCCCAGACCTATATTATTTGATATATGTACATATCCCAACAATGTACGGGTTGACAAACATCTTTTGTCCAAAATATTCAGGTCATTCATAAGTGAATTAGAAGTTTTCATGCATAACAAGAACACTTTGGGCGACTTCGACCCGATTCTGTTTAATCTTTTATTTTACCCATTCGATTTGTAAAATAACGAGAATCAACCAAGTCATAAATTATTGGTTTGAAATTATCATATTTAGTGTGTTCCAACATGTTGTTTGGTATTTTGTGTGTTCCAACATGAAATTATCATATATGTATTGCTATCGTTTTGGTTTGTTGATATATTGGGTCTAAATACTAGAGTAAAAAAACACAAATTTTATTTTACTTATATGCGGGGTCTAGATGACACATACCGTTTTTTTATTTCTATCAAGTCCAAAGCTATTGTTTCAAACATTACTCATCGTTGCTATGAAGAATTAAGTGCCAACCATGGTTCTCTTAATGGACCAGTTCTTTTTGTTATGTTCCTGCATTCATTTAGGTCTGCATTTGAGCGCCATCGCTTTGAGCAGATAACGATAGCACTGATTGTACAGATACCGATATTGTTACTCCCGTTGATGGTCAGGCCGCAAAAAGGCAATGAAACAAAGAAGCTGCCACATACATTTGCACGAAAGGTACTGTTTGAAGATGACCTAAAAGCCGAGACTGATATTGCAAAGAAGCAGAAACTTGATAGTTTAAGAAAGTGTCTGCACTCCCACAACGTCTCTGCAACTTACCTATCAAATCCGTATGTGTGTCCGCTTATTGTTATAAACTACTAATGCTAGGAACCTAACTACATGGTTGTAATATTTTCCTATCTGCGCAATATACGTTTTACCTATATGCTGCAGTAACTTGTTAGCTCCCGTCGCAACGCACGGGTCATTTTCCAACTAGTTATGTAAATAAAAACCATTATATTATAAAATTAGTGTAATAATAGAATCAAGGTTTGTACAATATTTTAATATTTGATTAAAACGTACATGTGTACTATACATGGTTCGGTTGGGCTACTTGTTAATATTTAGTAATAAAAACTCAAACCCAAACCATAATAAGTGGGTTTTTTTGTTTCGGTTTTTTCGATTTCATTTTCTTCAGTTAACGGTTTTTGTGAGTTCAAATTAAGCAGGTCGTCGGTTTCGTTTGAGCACTCCTAATTTTGATGTTATAAATTCTATTTTAGTCGACTAGTTTTTCATTGAAAAAAACTATTACTTATCTGTCAAGGTTATCTTTCGTTTCTTTATCATAATAAGCCATTAAGCTATAAGAAAAAACAACACAAACAATTGTAAAAGAGTGAAGCAAAATTTTGATTTAGACGACAAGAGTATTGAAAAATTAAATTTAGTAAGTTTATAGACTATTCCTGCCAAAACTAGTCCACTGCAATAAGTGTTGTAACATTTCGAATTTTACAGAATATATAAGTGGATTTATCTAAAATCCTATTGGTTACGTCTAGTATTTTAGAAAAAAAGGTCCCATTTAACGGAGTTCATAACATAGTTATTTCGAACTTAGTACGGACAAAAGATAACTAAATGGGACAAATACTGAAACACTATTATGTTATAAGGGCGTATTATACCAAGTTGTGAAATTAGTGGAAATTGACTAAAGAGGCCACGAGGCTTATATAGCTGGTCACTACAATGACCATCAACGATCTTTATTTTCCCTGCCACATCATCTTTCTCTCTCCGGCGACCTACATATGACTTTTTACCACATCAAAACGACCTACACTACAAAAAACATACTCCACAAAAATACATTTTAATTAATTAAATACACACACAAAACACCACTCAACCTAGGTCGAGTGCTCCACCTAAATGTCCAAAAGGTTGACCTCGACCTTAAACCCGCTACAATGGCAACCGACGCGACCTTCGACGACCTCTTGGTCGACCTCCATTGTAGTGCCCAACCTAACATAGAAATTGTATCATTCCTCTCTTTTCTCTCTCGTTTTTTTGGAAAAGCATCGATATATTAGGCTGGTCACTACAATGACCACCAACGACCTTTTTTTTCCTGCCACATCCGCTTTCTCTCTTCGACGACCTACAAACGACTTTTTACCACATCAAGACGACCTATACTTCAAAAAATATACCCCACGAAAATACATTTAAATTAATTAAATACACACACAAAACACCACTCGACCTAGGTCGAGTTCTAGACCCAAATGTCCAAAAGGTCGACCTCGACCTTGAACCCGCTGCAATGACAACCGACGCGACCTTCGGTGACCTCTTGGTCGACCTCCCTGGTAGTGCCCAACCTTACCACAACAATTTTCCATCTCATTTACACACGACTACAAACACACTCTTTGAAGTAGAAGCTGTATTTTCTTCGTCATGAAGAAATCCATACAAGATCATAATCTTTGGCAAGAATTATATTGTAGCAAGGATTAACAAGGATTGAAGGGATATGGGAGCTTCAAGTGGTTATTGTGTCTTTCCAAAAAAATTCAAGGTATGTTAAATTGTATGTTTTAACGTGATTTCAACTTATGGGTAAAAGGGGGATGTGATTATTAGTATTTCTCATAGTTATATGATGAATTTGAGGTTTATGATCCAAGGGGTGTTCGTATGATGTCATGATGTTATGATGGACGAATATTAACAGGCATGCTATGATGTTTATTAGGTGTTTGTGATACCTTATAAGCTAAACCAAACACCTCTAGATGAGAATTATAAGTTATACGATGTTAGTAATTTTTTGGAATTGTTACTCGTGTTTGAATAATCATATACTCCCTCCGTCCCATATTAAGTGTCCAGTTTGACTTTTCAAAGTTTTCTTTCATCAACTTTGACCGTAAATATATATCTATGTATTATATAATACATAATAAAAATTATACCAATGAAAAATACATTCAAAACTCTATCCATTCATATGTTTCGTATCAAGTATATAACATAAGAATAAATAATTAAGGTCAAAGTTGAAGAAAAAAGACTTAAAAAGTTAAACTGGACACTTAATGTGGGACAGAGGTAGTAAAATTTATAGGAGCTTAGATTGAACCATGTTCTGAACTTTTGGAAAGCCCTATGTGTTTACTTAAGTTCATATGAAGAAAGAATTGGTTAATTCATAACTTAAATGGGTCTAAAATGCGTTTTAGTACATCATAGAAGATTATGAAAAGTGCAATAACCCGTTTTTAGGAAATTCACATAAAATGTATCGTTCTCCGTTTGGAGAATGCCATGCGTTTTCGAAAAGCCAAAGAGTTTACTTTCTAATGTGTATGGTCTCATGAGTTGGTTTAATGGATGAATTAGTCAAAAAGGGGAATTTGTAGGCTGATGGAGAAATGACAACAATGCTTTATTGAGCCAAAAGAGTCTACTTTATGATGTGTATTATTGGAAATGCTCGCATCATAATTAATATTTATATGGCTAAAAAATACGTGAGCCTATTGAAGGCACACACGCATACACAGAGGATACATTTATTAGTATAAATAATATACTAATCGTATATTAATTAATTATATTAATATGTTTCACAAAATAAATTAACTTTCGTCAGTTTAACCGTTGGACGACATAAGTAACTAATAGACATTAAAAATATACAAGTAAGGGACTATAGGGTGGACAAATGGATTTTGTGTCTGATATAGTGATGCAAAAAATTTGGTTTTGTTTAACAAAATAGAAGAAAAATACTAAAACACCCTTCAAATTAACGGTCAACTAACAAAATTTGTGGCCAAGGGATCAAAACCCGTAACGGGTTAAAACCATAGGGAGAAGATCTGAAAAAAGTTTCAGAAACTAAACCCGTGATATCCGACAAACCACATGAACCATTGAAGTAATTAACTCCATAGTTAATTTGGGTGATAATTTTTTCTTTTCCACCGGTAGTTCAAGAAACATCTTATTTCACACATGGAGTGTTCATTTTTACCACATTTGGCAGTGACCAGAGGCGGAGCTACAGAGGGGGCATGGGGGGCAGGTGCCCCCTCCAAACTTTCCGTCGTAGTGTAATGTTTACATAGATTATTGTGTTTTTCATCATTTTGCCCCCTCTCCATACAAGTAAATGGAATAAAGTAAGTAAAATTGAACATTCATGGTAGAATCGGAAGAATAGAGAAATAGAAAAAGAATGGTCTTGCCGAAAAAGTCATGTTTTAGGGTTGGAATAATAGAGTGTAAAACATAAACAATGAAGATGATGACATTTTCTCTCTCATCATATGTATTAGTCACGTGATATCTATTTAATTTTTTTTATTCTACATGCTTTTATCACTATCTGTCATTTTATTTTTGACTTTTGACTTTTGTTTGCCTTTTTCTCTTTGTTCAATTATTCAGTTAAAAACAAATAGCATTGGTGATAAAAATATAAAAGTAGATTGGATATGAATTTAAGTTTTATAAACAGACGAGCAGAAAATCATATTAGAATTTTGTCAAAAGTTTATAAAATGTCTGACATAATTTTATTTGAAATGTTGGTCACATACTTATGTGCTAACTGGTTGTTTATTTAAAACATAAGTTTTATTTACTTGATATGCAGGTATTGTTTTTGTGTGTGTGCAAAATCACCAAAAGACATTTTTTTTCGTATGTTTAGTCGGGTATTATTTTTATCATCCCACAATGTAAGATTTCGATTTGATTATTTAGTTTACTTATTGCTTTGGAAAAAAGTTTCTTTTGGCGACACTCATGCACAATCTTTTTTTCTTTTTCGGCTTGATGAATTTTTTTTTGCCCCCTCTCAAAAAATATCCTGGCTCCGCCGGCAGTGACCACTTCATTAGTATTTGACTATTTGCAATTAACCTATTAAATCTCAGAAGATTCACATTTAGTAATTTTAGCGATTATGAAATGTATATGATATTGCTGATATGACGTATTAACAAATTTGTGTAAAAGTAGACACGACCCGACCCCCTTTATCAACTTGGAGGCCTGTAGTTTTTTTTCATTAAGTAACTTAAGAAAATCTTACGTTTTTATCTGAGTCCGCCACTCATTTAATCTCACGACAACGCCAGTGCATTTACGACCTTGTTAATCTTACTTACCAGAAGTCTGTTAAAAAAAAAACTTACTTACCAGAAGAAAGGTCCTGATTATTTTTAGCTTTTTTTCTATACTTATCTAAAGTAAAAAAGTAAAAAAAACCAATCCCCCAAACACACCTCACACCTCCGGGCTTAAAGCATTAAACTACAAAAACCCTAAAAAACAAAAAATAAAAATAAAAATAAAATCCATCACCCACCCGCCCCACTTAACCCGATCCCTTTTTCTTACTTATTTTCTCTCAATTCAATTCAATTCAATTCTTTCACAAAATTAATCACATCTCCTTCTTCAAAGGTATAAATTAATCTTACTTTTTATTCAACATTTTTAATTATTAGAGTAATTATTAACACCGCTTATATTTACTTGTTTTATTAATTACTTTAGCACTGTAACTGTTATTTAGGGTTTCGAATTGATTATTCAACTTGTATTTAACTTATTAGGCTCATCTGTTAATTTAGACGAATGATGAAATTTGTATAATGATTTTACGGTTTATCGAATCTGTGGTTTAATTAGAAGGATTAGTTCAAGTGTGATTGAATTTGAAGAGAGCGGAGATAAAGTTAAGGTCAAATTGGTTTACGAGTATAAAGTTTATGTAAAGTGTCGATAATTACGAGTACTTTTGTTTGGTTATTGAACTTGTAGTTAACTTATTAGGATGAATTGCTTATGTTAATTTGGGTGAATGATGAAAGACTGGAGAACTGGAGATAGAGTTACGGTTTTTGAGTGACTTTTAGTTTTAGGTTTATGTCGAGTATGTGGTTTAATTTGGAGGATTAGATAAAGTGTGATGAAATTTGAAAAGAATGGAGATAGAGTTACGGTTAATATAAGGTTGAATTGCTGCTTTTTTAAGTTAGAGTTTATGTGAAAGTGTGAAGAAGTTTGTTATAATGTCGAGGGTGAAGGCGACTACTTTTATTTGGTTATTGAACTTGTAATTAAGTTATTAGTGTTGCTTTATTGGACTTGTAAAGAGTGGAGAGAGATTGTTACGGTTAAGTTCAGATCGATTGTTTTTCGAGTTTAGAGTTCATGTGGAGTCTATGGTTTAATTTGGAGGATTAGATAAAGTGTGAAGATGTTTGTTATAACGTTGATGGTGACACGTACTTTTATTTGGTTATTGAACTTGTAATTAAGTTACTAGGATTGCTTTATTAGGTTATATAGTAATAGTGTTACTTTATTAGACTTGTAAAGAGTAGAGAGCGAGTTACGGGTAAGGCCGGATCAATTGTTTTTCGAGTTTAGAGTTTATGTCGAGTCTATGGTTTAATTTGGAGGATTAGATAAAGTGTGAAGAAGTTTGTTATAATGTTGATGGTGATGGCGAGTACGTTTATTTGGTTGTTGAAATTGTAATTAACATATTAGGACTGCTTGCAGTTTTGTAGTGTTACTGTATTCGTGTTGGAATTCGAAAGAATGGAGATAGAGTTTCGGTTTATTGAAGGTCGAATCAGCGGTTTTTTTTAGCATATAGTATTTTTAAAATATGTATATGTTAAGTACTTTATTTGATTATTGAACTAGTAATTAATTTATTAGGATTGCTTTTTAAGGTTATTCAGTATCATTAGTGTTGGTGAATATGTGGTTTAATTTGGATGTTTAGTGAAACTGTTCAAGGTCAAATTCGCCGTTTTTCGAGCTTAAAGTTTATTTGAAGTATGAAAAAGTTTGTTATAAACTTATAATGTTGATAATGGCAAGTATTGAACTTGTAATCAACTTGATACTACTGCTTGATTAGGTTATATAGTATTTGTGCTGGTTTGTGTGTAAACATATCATCTAATTTGGATGGTTAGTTAAACTCGTTATATTTGCGTTGGAGTTTAAAAACAATGGAGATAGAGTTATGGTTATAATAAGTCGAATTAGACTTGAATATTATGTGCATACTCTGAATAAGTAGTTAATATTATTGGTATCACACACTATACTTTCTGGAATGTAGTTTAAGACTTTAAACGGATGTATATAGTTTAGCTTTAGTAGAAGTAGTCGGATTATGTCACTTGATTCGTTACAGTTAATGGATATAGGGGGGTTAACTTTAACTTATACAATGCAATCTGTGATCAGCAGCTTTGATTAAGTTTCTATGCTAATTGAGGTTGATATGTCAGGGTTTCGAATTGATTGCACAAACTGTATTTTTGATGATTGAACATGTGTATAACTTATTGCATGCTTGGAATATTGAGCATTAGTGTTTGTTGTGTCTGAACGCATGGTCAGTTTAGATGATTAAAAAAACTATCTTCAAAATTTTGACCGTAACTTCTATATCTAAATCAGCAAAAAGTTTGTAATATTTTTGGCGATTATACTATACTTTCTGTAAAGTACTTCAAACAGTTGCATTTAGTTGAGTATGCATAGAAATCTATCTGTTTTATCGTTTGCAGATTAGTGTAGTAGTATCACATAGTTTGAACTTAAATATCGAATTGTTTCTCTTATGTATGGAGAAAATTTGTATCTTGTTTCTAAAAGTTTATTAAAGAGGGAGTATATAATGAAATTTAGGGTTGATAATCATGTCTATTTTTCATGCTATAAATATTCTGTTGTAAAAGAGAGTGATTCATACTTTTGTTTTTGCAGGATGGTGTGCTAGTGCTCTTGTAGTATATTGTTACGAAATTTGTAGTACAAATTTGAGGGATATTTGATGGGTTCACCTGAGCGTGTAAAAGGTCATTCGAAACGGGATGTAGAGGATATTACTAGAAGTGATAGGAATGATAGGGCCAGAGATGATGAAACATGGGAAGCAGATGAGAGGAGAAAACGGAGGTCAGGTAAGTCGAGACAGTCTGGGAGTGGAGAGGAAGCAGAAGGATTGGAAAGTAATGGAAGAAGGAGAAGTGGCGAGGAGAAAAGTGAGAGTAGAAAGAGGCCTAGTAGCTCGAGTAAGGTTGTTAGCGAGGAGGATGATTATGAGTCACGGAAGGAGTCACGAGCTAGACAGATGAAAAAGAAACAGGAGGAGAGTGCTTTGGAGTCGTTGAGCAATTGGTATCAGGATGGAGAGGGTGGTGAGAACAGGCACGATGGGGGAGAAAGAAGTGAGAGAAGAAAATCAAGTTCAAAGGTGTCTGACCGTGAGAATTCGCATGGCAGAAGTAAGGTTAAAGATGAAAGATCGCATGATGGAGAGCTTGAAAAGGTGTATGAAAAGGAGTCACGACACTCTGAGAGAATGGAAAGTATTCGAGAAAAGGGTCATGGATCTTCTGATCAGGGAAGACATTCAAGAAAAAGGTGGGATGATGCGAATAGTATAAGCAAGGCAGAAGAATATAACCATGGGGAAAAATCTGATCAAAGGGCTGGAAAGTCATCAGATAAGAAGCACGAGGTTTCTAGAGAACGAAGCTTGCCTGGACCTACTGAGACGAATGAAATTAGAAACAGGGGTATCGATGCAAGTGGTGATAAAGGTCTTAAATATCATGAAAAGGATGAGAGAAGAGGTGAAAATGAGAAGAATAAGAGTAAAGGGGATGTAGACGTGCACAATGAAGAAGATCCGTTGGTTCATGAAGATATGTCAGGCAAGGAGAAAACGGGTACAGTCGAAAGCCGTGAGAGGTCTTTTCATGCTGACGAAGAGGGTAATGCATCGTTAAGGGATAGGGGTAGAAGGGACATTGACCGCTCGACAAGATCCAGGACTCCGGAGAGAAGCACAAGGCGTCATCATGAGGCGGAATATAGTGAGCTGGATACAGATAAAAGCAGCAGTTATAGAAGGAAGGACCTGGAAAAAGATGGTTACAGAGATGAAAGATCGAAAGGAAGAGATGATAGCTGGAGTGACAAGAACAGGGACCGTGATGGTTCCAAAGATAATTGGAAAAGAAGGCAACCAAATTATCCTGATAAGGAAATGAAAGATGGTGATGCCCCTTATGACTACACCCGAGATTGGGAGACACCGTCGCAAAGACGTGGTCGAGATAGGGCCGATACTGAAAGGCATATGGGTCGTGCTGGTGGTAGAAAGGATGGGAACAGGACTGATGCTGTGAAAACTTCATCAAATTACGGTATTTCGAAAGACAATTATGATGTTATAGAGATTGAAACTAAGCCTTTCGGTTATGCAAGAGAGGATTCCAGATCTTCGTTGGGGAAGAACAATGAAGTTAATGACCAAACTGATGTCAAAACAGGACCAAATGATGATCGTGGGAATAGTTCAAGAAATGTTGATGATCAATCTGTTGAAGATTCAAAAGATCGATATGGAGATGATAGAAACATGGATGACACTGAGGGAGGTAGAGGGAGGGGTCAGCGTAGTGGTCCGCCCAGTCGTGCTGGTGGGTGGCAAGGACAATCTTCAACCAATGATTCACAGCCATCTTTTGGATACCAAGAATCGGGTTCCTTTAACAGAGGTGGTTCTCAAGGTCCTAAAGGTAACAACAGAATGGGGAGAGGAGGAAGGGGTCGGCCTACAGGGAGAGATGGTCAGCAAGTCAATATGCAAGTCCCGATGATCGGTTCACCTTTTCAACCACTTGGAATGCCGCCACCTGGTGGATTGCAACCACTTACTCCTAGCATGTCTCCTGGTCCAGGTCCTCCAATGTCTCCTGCTGTCTTTATCCCGCAGTATCCTCCCCCTGTTGTTTGGCAACCTGGTCTCCCAGGCGGTCCTCCCGGTGGGCCATCGGGACCTAGATTTCCTCCGATGGGGACCCCGCCTAATTCGGCTATGTTTTTTAACCAACCTGGACTTCCTAGAGGATTGCCTCCAACTATGCCTGGTGCTGGTTTTAATGCTCTAGTACCCATGGGCCGTGGGCAGCAACAAGATAAGGGACCTGGTGGGTGGGCCCCTTCCAGAAATAATGGACCACCTGGTAAAGCTCCATCTAGAGGAGAACAAAATGATTATTCCCAAAACTTTGTTGACACCGGTATGCGACCCCAGAATTTCATCAGGGAACTAGAACTCACTAGTGTTGTGGAGGACTATCCAAAGCTTCGGGAGCTTATACAAAAGAAGGATGAAATCGTTTCCAATTCTGCTTCTGCTCCTATGTATTACAAGTGTGACCTGCGTCAGCAAGTTTTATCTCCCGAGTTCTTTGGGACCAAATTTGATGTTATTCTTGTGGACCCTCCTTGGGAGGAATATGTTCATCGGGCTCCTGGTGTCACTGATCATATGGACTACTGGACGTTGGAGGAAATAATGGAGCTCAAGATTGAGGTAGTTATGCTTCCCTTAGCTCGTTTTTCAACATGCTGTTTTGATAAACTCACTTTCATTTTCCTTTTGAGTTATAAAACATGAAAGTTTCTGATTGTTCATACTTTTTTATTTCATTTTTCTTCGGTGAATGCATACAAATGTTTCAACTTGCATCAAAACTAGCGCATCTTGTATGGAAACTATTCCTGATTAATGATTCATTAATTGGTTTTTTTTTGGGCGTTATTGTTTTGAAAAGTTTGTTGGGTACCAATGTATCATACCTAGAGATAATATTGATGTTATTCGTTTCTAGATTATAAAAAAACATACTTAAACTTGTCATGCATGATAGTTGTCATGATTTGTATTGTAATTATGAAACAGTTACCAACGCATTTTGATCGTAACAAAAGTAACCCATTTGACTACGCCAGTATTAATAGTTCTATTCTTTTGTATGCGATAAAGGCAGTATATCCATTTTAGATTTTCTTTTTTTATGGCACAGTTTCTGAACCTTTGTTATATCTCCAGGCCATAGCAGACACACCATCTTTTATTTTCCTCTGGGTTGGTGATGGAGTTGGCCTTGAGCAAGGTCGTCAATGTCTGAAGAAGGTATACATGGCGCCAAGACCAGATTATGCATTATTTTTGCCTTTTTTGAAATTCTTTAGGCAATCCTTTTGGTTTGATCATTGGTTAAATCTTTTAGTCATTTTCTCTTTATTGTACTATTGTAGTGGGGGTTCCGTAGGTGTGAAGATATATGCTGGGTGAAAACGAACAAAACCACCGCAACACCTGGACTTCGCCATGATTCACATACTCTATTTCAACGCTCAAAGGTTGGCTGTTTTTGCTGCATCATTTTCTATCCTTTGATTTATTTTAGGGTGTGTTTGGTTTAAATGTTTGTGAATAAGGGAAATGGGATGACAGTGATACGTTGTGTTTATACTTTATATGAAGGATATGGGTTTAGACTTTAGCTCCGGTGAGAAATTTGAGAAATCATAAAAAACGCAATTTGAAAAGCATCTATTCATGTTTTTTTTACGTAAAAATGTTTCTTTAGTTGATTAGAAACAAATTCTTGATTCAAAGTTTTGGAAATATACTTTTGACTCGTATTATTTGCAAAATATCATATAAATGTCAAAGTCTTGAAACAACTTACAAGTTTTAGTGAATCTAAACTAAAATGGCTATTGTGAATCACCTACGCGACTAAATGCTATTCTCAGGTTTATTTCACAAATTCTCACGTTAAGAATTTCTCATTTGATACAAATTCTATGGGTTTTTACTAAAGTTTGAAATAAGGGCTTTTCTAAACCATTGTGTGTGGGTGTGTTGGGGTTTTGGGGGGGGGGGGGTTTCGTGACAAATTCAAGCCGGTCCTTTCTTTCTACAATTTGGTACATAAAAAATTGAACAATACCCAAACCCAGATTATATGCCAGACAGTATTACTGTATTATTTATCAATTCTTACCCATTTCTATTAAACCCTCTTTTAAAGTCCACATCCGTTGTGATTCTAGGATGACAAACTAAATTCCACCCAAGTAATCTGGCAACACCATACTTATAATAGAAATTGCTGATGTTGAAAAAGTGATCATAGATGTTGAGGGTGGTTTTTGGTAGAAGATGATATGTCCTCTTCTTTATACAAGTTCTGACTTCTCTTATCTGTTATCCTATTGCTTATAATTTGTATAGGAGCACTGCTTGATGGGCATAAAAGGAACTGTTAGGCGTAGCACTGATGGCCACATTATTCATGCAAACATTGATACAGATGTAATTATTGCTGAGGAGCCTCCTTATGGTTAGTATTTGTGGATGTTTTTTGCTTCTTTTAGCCTTCTAGTTACACACAGCTGTGTTCTTTTTTGTTTTGAAGACCTTTTTTTTCCTATATATTCGATAGGACCTAGCAGAGTGAATAATTTAGGGTTTTTGCCTCATTCTTAAGAACATAGTATCCACATTTGACTTTTGCAAGTCAGATGGGCTACACTTTTAGTTAGAAAATTAAAAAGTATTGTTGGGTCAGATTAAGGGAAGGCGCGTATAAAATCAACAAAATTTACGCAGGGACGTATTCCTGGTCTGGAACTTTTCTTTTGTCCCTATTAGTTTATTGAACTTTCTGAATATATACATTTAACTTTTGCTACCATCAATAGAACTAATCTTATAGTTCAGCAGTTTTAGGTCTAGTAACTAGTGTCATGGGGATAATATGTTCTTACCACAGAGGAGTTGTTAAGGAAGGGTGTAGTATGCTCTTTGGCCCAGAATCATATTCACGGGTATAACAAATCCATGAAAACGTACTCGCATAAATTAAATAAATTGAGCAACCAAACAGCCATAGAAGACCCCTATTTATTTAAAAATTAAAACTTGAAGTTTTGAATTTCAAAAGTCATAAGAGCACTGTGTCTATGTGATATTTAAAAATAATCCAAGCTTACCATTTTCTGTGCATCATCTTTCCATAGAAATCGATTTATTATTTGGGTCCAGATGAACCTCATGATTGTCTTTATTAAAGGATGTTCTATACAACTGAGAAAGAATTGAACATTTTCCTTTAGAAGTATGTGTCAAATTAAATGTTGCAAGATGGAGTATTTAATGTGGGTGTACATTGTACACTGTAAATATCAAGTCCATGCAGTAGCTATACCTCTTTATCTAACCTGGTACCAATCGAAATGCAGGTTCTACTGCAAAACCTGAAGATATGTACCGAATTATTGAGCATTTTTCACTCGGTCGACGTAGGCTTGAGCTTTTCGGAGAAGATCATAATATACGGTCTGGCTGGTTGACTGTTGGTAAAGACTTGTCCTCATCAAATTTCAATCCCGAGGTACCATCTCTCTCATGCCCTCTTCTGCTACCACTTTCTTTAAAAAATTAAGGGTTACTGTGCTACTAAAATGACTAATTAATACAATAATGTAAGATGCCTACCCCTGATGTAATGTTTATGAACGTGATTAGAAGAAGAGTTGAATAACCGTATTGAAAAGGAGATCGATATATGTTCTATTTAATTGGCGTTGACTAATCAAAGATTAGCAAGTTGTTTATAGATAGTTTGTTGAGTTAGCTTACTTTGTCATCCGTCATGGAAAAGTTCAAATGAGTTGTTACTTTTTGTCAAACAAGTTGCTAGTAATTTCAGGGTTGATTTCACCAAAAGTTCTAGTTTTAGTAATTTAGTGGAAAGCTTTATGATTATGGATAATTGTATTAGGCAGGTGGGTCTCCACTGTTCTCGTGTTTGCTTCTATATTTGGGGAATTGCATCTCTTTTCCAACATATACTCGTTTGGCCGACTGTATAGTCACCTGATGTAGTTATGATGCAATTAAGACTAATACTGGCCACATATATTTCATTTAAATTATGAATCATATTATCTTTCTTGATATTTAGGGATATGTTCGAAATTTTGCGGATAAGGATGGGAAAGTGTGGCAAGGAGGCGGAGGAAGAAACCCGCCGCCAGAAGCTGGTCATCTTGTGCTAACAACTCCTGACATCGAAGCTCTTAGACCAAAGTCACCGATGAAAAACCAACTTCAGATGCAGCAGCAGCAACAACAGACTAATACCATAGCCCTTACAGGCGGTGGCGTGAACAACAAGAGACCAACTGGCAACTCCCCATCAAACCATAATGGGCCTGGTATGAACCAGGAAGCATCAAGCTCTTCAGTGCAGGGTCAGATGCATGGTCAGATGCCGTGGGGTCAACCTCCTCCTATGGGCGGTGGTATGGGTATGGGTATGGTTCCGGATGAAAGGTTTTTTGATAATAATATGTATGGTGGGTATAATGGTCCTTTCGTACCTATGGGTGGAGACTACATGGACTTTGAAACGCATAGAGCCATGAACAATAATAATATGATGTAGCTTCTTAAAACAATTTTTTATTTATTTTATTTTATATTCATTCCAATGATTGTAAATCTTACCAAGGAAATCACAATCCTCAAGTAAGAATGGTGATGATCTTCACAAAGATCTTTGACTTTGCTCAAGTCAAAGTCACATTATCTGACTAAAACATTCAGGCATTATTAGTATCAAGGAATCTTAAAACCCCCACATAAAACATTTTTTAAACTTTTGGCTGGAAAAATGACCTTGGCCCTGAATTATGTTTTTAAGAATTTGGTCCATGAGTAATGAGGTTGTTAATGATAAACTTTATAAGCAATCAAATAAATTAAATTCTAAAACACGAAACAAGTCTTTGTAAGCTGTTTTTTTTGACTTTTTGGGTAACAGTTTGGTATAAGTACGATAGTAGACAATTTTGAAAGTTTTGGCTAGCAATTTTTGGGGGTATTAATTTTACTATCCAAAACCGAGAACAAGGTGTGTACCTGGAATACATGTGATCATGATTTTACTATCGAATACCGAAAACACAGTGTACCTGAATTGCATGTGGTCAGAAGTTGGTTACACGTGGTTTGGATGACGCTAGCACGTTAAGAGATATGAATATGATTTTCGCAAACTCGCATTGGTATCAACGTGTGATAACAACTCGAAAGAAAATAGTAGCCCCTGGTCGCGGGGTACTAGTCGTTAGCTAGAAATAGAAACTCAAAAAGTATAGTCGTTGCCATGCTTCTTACGCAAAGGCCAAAAAGTAAAATAATGATAGTTCAAATATACTGTATCAGTTTTGCAATTTTTTTAAGACTTTCACAAACGTTAGTGTTTGATAAAGACTTAATGAGTCTTAGTTGAAAATTTAGTGAATTAATTAAGTCATTAAAGGCTTGTTTGTTTTGTGCTTAAAGTTAACAAATGACTTTCTAGGAAAAGCCATGAAGGGGAGGGTCTTCATATTAAGTCCATGACTTAACTGCTTTTCAAGATATAAAAATAATTTTCTTCAATTCAGACACTTTATTCAGCACATAAAACAAACAGTCATACATCTATAAACAAACAGACAACATATATCTAGACAAACACTTTAATTTTACAGAACTTAATAAAAAAATTAAACAAACAAACTCTAAATGTAATTTCATCTTATTAATCTTTCTGCCAACGTAATTAAGCAGTCAAGACTTAGAGAGCTAGGTGTAGTAACACCATAACATCCATTTTTTGCCGCCACGTCAGCTCCACATCAGCATAACACCAACACCAACACCACTCCCCTTATCATAACACCAAATAACACCATTCACCTCTTTATTTTCATAAAACCCCATAAACAATTATTTCATTCATTCAACAAACTAATCATTTCATTCATTAAATTCAAACACACATTACAATACTTAAAAAAAAAACACACATTAATTTTTTTTAATACACATTACAAATGAATTTTTTTTTTGAAAAAATAGCCGTTAGGGGCGTTTTTTGTAAATTTATTATTATTTTTAATAAAACTAGCCGTTAAGGGGTTTTTTTGTAACTTTTCAAAAATAAGAGGGGAAATTAAAAACAACTATATAGCCGTTGGAGGAGGCAAAACGATTTTTTTCAAATACACCCCAACGCACGTTGGTCGGCCAACGCTGAGCCCAACGGCGTTAGGCAACGCCGGATTGCGGTGTAGTAACGCCGGGCAACGCAGCCCAACGCCGTTGCCGGCGTTACTACACCTAGGTCTCTTATTCTACCTTTAGTACTGGAGGTATTGTGCT
>BQNB010049499.1:0-20190 GCA_026074375.1 Tanacetum coccineum | reverse complement strand
GTGGCAATTGACTACTTTACCAAGTGGATGGAAGCAAAGCCTTTGGCTAAAACCACCGGCAAAGAAGCTTAAAAGGTTGTTTGAGAGAACATCGTATGCAGATTTGGACTTCCAAGAGTGATTGTGACTGACAACGGAGCACAATTGGTGAATAACCCATTCAAGAGTTGGTGCAAAAAGTAAAAGATCAAGCAGATGAACATGGCGGTTGCACACCCACAGGCCAACAACCTGGTGGAAAGAGCTAATAAGTCTCTAATGCACGGCCTCAAGGAAAGATTAGACCGAGAGATAGTAGGATGGGTGGACGAGTTACCTAACATTTTGTGGGCTCACCAGACCATGCTAAAAACAAGTGATGTATCGTTGTGTGTAGGTATTTTATGTATCAAGTTTTACTATTTATATTTTGCCGACTTTACCTAAAAACAACACTAACAAGCAGTGTACCCTATCAGATGTAGCTTCATTGATAAGTAGGGTGTCGATCACTAAGAGTGGAAGTTAACTCTTAATTCTACTGTTATTTTATTTATCTAAGTTTAGTACTAATCTAACTTAATTATTCTAATTAAATCTAATTAAACCTAAACTAACGCAAAAGGGGGGTTTTCAGCCTGAGAGACTGGCACAAGTTTAGTTTTATTTATCCTAAGGTGATGACAAATAACGCACATAAGTGATTAACAAAAGATTGGGAAGCGGTCAAATATGAGGAAAACGTATTAGCCAGTTTAATATTATAATATGCCATGATTGTATTAATTCGTTGGTGGCATATCATTCCAAATTTATGTGGATCTTCTCCCTAGAATAGAGGTTTGTCGCTAGTTAATCCTGTCACAATTAATCTAAACCCGCATAAAGCTCACACCGTTGATTATAATTTATCTAGGATGCTATATTGGTGGTTATATTAAATCCTAGCTCATGGAGGCTTTGCCAACTTACTGCTTAACGGAAATTCAAATACTAGTAGTCCACACCCACTTAACTACCTATGGAAACAGGACGTTAGGTGTAGTCCTAAGTCACCGGCTTAGTCTACATATCCACTTAACCATAGATCGAAACAGGGCTTTTTATTGGTGATCCTAGTGTTCTAGCTATATGAATAAGCGTTATATGTTTCTATCTCAGACTCTTAGCCTACGCTCAAACAACACCTAAGTTGCAGCACATTAAATATGTAGGACTAGACCCAGTTGAATGATAGGTAAAACACATAATTAAGTACATAAATGTGTATGAAGTGATAAACATAATCAACATGCAACGAATAAGGAACAATCAATATAAATATAAATTAAAACATTATATTATCATAAACATGGCTAAAGATATTAGCCGATAGTCATTGTAACAATACACGAAATCATAGATGAACGATTAAACATAATGTTAACCTAATGCGTATAGTGGAGTGTAGAGATTACCAGAGTTTTCCCATTGATTGGACCATTTTGCAAGGCCTTCTTGCCTTCTTAGATCTTTTAAAAATTGAACTTGATGGTTAAAAGCATACCTAAAATCGTATTTAGGGTTTGGTATTTATAGACTCTGAAAATTGGTCGATACGGCGTATTGGGGTTACTAGGCGTGGGCTCCACGAATAAAATATTCTAGAATTCTCTTGAGCTGCCTTCAATACGGCGTATTTGATTTTTAAATACGGAGTATTGGGTCTTCGAATACGATGAATTGACTAATACGAAGTATTGGATCTTTGGATACGAAGTATTGACCAATATGGAGTATTGGGTCTTCGGATACGGATTATTGACCAATACGGAGTATTGACTAATACAGAGTATTAAGGTTTTGGATACGGAGTATTGGCTGTAAACGTGCTTTTCTTGATAGTTGACCAAAGTATCATATACGGCGCATCTACTGATGTGGATACGACGCATTCTTCAAAGTCAGGCAATGGTCTTGAGTTCTTCAAAGTCTTTAGATATGGCATATTTTTTTAGAATGATACGGCGTATTGATGTCAAAATCAGTCGACTTTCTCAAACTCTTCATTTATGCTTCAAAACACGTCTTTTCTCCATCTTTTGCCAAACGCTCGATAATAACTGAGATTCATACAAATAAGAGATTAAGTATCAAATCTTATATAAAACAATATAAAACGAGCATTATATATTGGATAAATGATGCTAATACATATAAAAAGTGACCGTTAGTTTTGATGTCATCAAAATACCCCCACTTGAATCCTACTTGTCCTCAAGTACCTTAGAATTTATCCCTAAGAGATATTTTCTGTTAAAGCATTTTATATCGATCTATTACAAGTACACAACCAAACACCTCACAAAATAGGAAGATGAAAACACTCAAATCACTCAACTAATCTATGTGGTAACATGTAACTAATTCGCTCAATTGCTCGGTCATGACGAGTATTCTATTATAAGCTTGGCAAGGATACACATCTCCACCACTAAAGCTAAGGAGTAACAAGTTTATAAAGGTAAATATAGGTTTTTGTATGGAAAGGCTTACGGTTGATCATTCTACAATCTTTCACAAGAAGTACCACACCAACAGGGTAGCTGAAGTACACATACATGGCCGTAATAACAGAATAGACATGTGTGTTCGATCACATCCCCATTAGAATTTAACCAACGAGAACATTGGCAATATCTAATTAACTAGTTAAGCCCGAAGCGTATCCTAGACACAGATTTAGAAGGACAATATTTGTGATCCTATGATTCTAGATGTATAAATTACTATATGGAGAGCTATCCCGGACTCTAGATTTACTTGGTCTATATCACTAGATCCAGTTGAATGATAGGTCGCATACAAAAGCGCGTAAACAAGTATAAATTGATAAACATAAACAAGCATTCAACGATAAATCAAGAAATCAAGATAAACAAATACCAAACATTTAGATCTTCATAATAATGGCTAATACCCCAAGGTATTAGCCTTTAAACGTCATAATAAATACAAAAGCAATTATTTAGCCAAGGTAAACTAGCCGAGTTAACCAATGATACCAAAAACTTAACGATTACTAAAGTATATGGAATTATACGTTGTCTCCTATGAAATTGATAGCGTTGCTCGACCTCTCCTGCTCTTTTTCTCCTTTGAAAATCAACTTTTATGCTTTAGGTATCGAGAATATGATTTAGCACACTTAAAACTCGTTTTTGAGTTTTCTATTTATACTATCTGGAAGTCGGTTCGATACGACGTATCCAAGGATTAGATACGACGTATTGGGGATTTCTTAGAGTAAGGACCACGTTTGATATCTTTTAGAATATTCACATACTATATCTTGAATACGGCATATTGAGTCTTTTTGGATATGGCGTATTGAGCTTTACTCCTTTGTGGTCTTTGGTGAGTGCAGGCATGGATTCGCCGTATCTTCCTTGATGGATACGGCGTATTGGTCTTCAGAATAGTAATCTTCAAAATATCTTCATTTAAGCTTCAGAATGCGCTCCTTTTGCTAATATTCATCAAGTACTCCATAATTTTTGCAATTCTTAAATATAAACGATTAAGTAACAATTCTTTGCAATAACTATCAAAATAGGTTAATTACATGGGATAATGATGCTATAAAATAGACGTTATTTGATGTCATCAATATATTTAATTCTTTGTGGCTTCTTGTGAAGTGCAGACACATATACGCCGTATCTTCCTTGATGGATACAACATATAGTATGTCAGAACAATATTCTTCAGATTTCTTTGTTTAAGCTCCAGAATGCGTGCCTTTTTGCTAATCTTTACAAAGTACTCTATAATTACTGCAAATCTCAAATATAAACGATTAAGTACCAATTCTCGCAATAATTATACAAAATGGGTAAGAATCATGGAATAAATGATGCTATAAAATAGACGTTATTTGATGTCAATCATCAAATTATTACCCGCTTGAATCTACTTGAGGCCTAAGTTGATTCTAGAAAATTTATGAAGATGTTCCCAACCGATTAATGGAGTATCCTTTAAGCTTCTATTGGGTTCTATTACTAGTACAAACCAAACACCTCACGAAATAGGAAAACTCTCAGTTCGCTCAACTAATCTATGTTGTAACATTTAACTAATTCGCTTAATTGCTCGGTCGTGATGAGTATTCTATCATAGGCGACAAGGATACACATCTCCACCACTAAAGCTAAGAAGTGACAAGTCTTCAAAAGGTAAATTGGGGTTTTAACAAGGTTTAAGGGTTTGATCACTCTTTTTAATCTCTATTGATACCAATATTCTAGAAAAGGCAACAAACCACACATACACATCCATAACCATGGAATAGACACATATGGCTGCATTCATTCCTTAACTTGAATAAGGTAAAGAATATGACTAGTAGTCTTTACCAAAAGTCGTAAACCAGCAGGGGCAACAAACCACATATACACATCCGTAACGACGAAATAGACATACATGATTTCATTCATTCCCCCGCTCGGGTAAAACCAAGGGTTAAGACGAAGAGTGATATAGGGTAGGAAACTTCTAATCTTTCACCAATAGTAATAAACCAACAAGGCGGACAAAATCACACATACATGGCCGTAACGACGAAATAGACATATGTGATTGCTCGCATCCTTATTTGAGTAGGACCAAAGGTTAGAGATTAGGAAAGGGAAAATAGTTGTTGTTAAATAAAAAGAACAAAACAAATAGATTAAGTCTAAACAAATAAGGTACAATGTTGCTAGTTACTTTCCTGACCATACCCATGATAAAGACACAAATCGTAGACTACTCCATGTTTAGTAGACACGAATCAGACTTGAAAAGCGTCTCGATCAAAGATAAATGAAAACAACCCTTAGTTGGCGTTCCCATAACGGTCAACTCTCAATCGTCCTGCTAAATAAAAGCCAAAAAATGCCAAAAGAATAGAAAAATGTGTGCTTTTGTGTCTATTGTGCAGGAAAGGATAATCAAGACAAAAAGAAGCAAAAACGATAAAAAAACCGACAAGGAAACGAAAGAGACAAGAAAAAGAGTGAAGACGGACAGCCAAATCAAAAGCCGGACCAGATTGATACAAGAAATGAAGCTCAAGATAAAAGTCAAGGACCAACAATGACAAGTTTTCAACACTCAAGGGTTCTTATGGAAGTTTTGAGTCAAAGGGACTAAAGTTGCAAAAAGGAAGAAAGTTGATTATAAAAGGAAAATGGTAATAGAAACCACAAGGACCAATGCTGTCAATATCGAAAGTGCTTTTACACTACACTTTGGTCGGGATAAAGACAAGGACTACTAGTGCAAACTCTCCAAAGTTTTAAACAGAATAGCGCGTTTTTAAAACCACCCTAACAAACTCAACTGATTTTCCCGCCCTTTTTCACAACAACCCAATCACCAAATCCACACTCCCCCGCTCCTTTTATCATGTGAACTCGTTATAAAACCTCCTTTACATCAATCCGCCCACGTGTCATCATTAATTGGATCAGACACTCACTAATCTCATCAAAACGGCTATAATGGTTCTTTTTTTTTTTTTGAAAGTGATCAAAGGGCCAAGATATGGAAGATTCGAGATTTCTACTCCTCTCCTCTTCAATCCTCTATAAATAGGACTGTTAGGGCTCATTTTTTGTTGTTGTTTTTGTTTTAAATTTTTAGCTTGTAATTTTCTCATTTTTAAGCATTTCTTTCAAGTATTTTTGTAATTCAGCTTTAATCTCTTGTACTCTCTTCCTTTAAGCTTGTACTTCATCTAATTGAGTAATACAATTCAGTTTCCAAGTCTAATTGTCCTTTGTTTCAATTTTAAGCCAAATTTCACTCATTAAGGCTTCTTAATAAGCTCATTTAGAGCTTATTAATGTTCCATAAAGCTCAAAATTCAGTCAAACTTAGTTAATAATCATTCCTTTACTCTTTTAATTCCATTTGTTGTCAAAGCATGATCACTTGAGATGGTTTGTGTTCATTTTGGAAGCTAAAAGGAGAAATAAGCAAATTTCAGCTTATTAAGGTTTAGATGCTAGGGAGCCCACTTAGGTCAAGCTTTTTACAAAGCCACTCACTCTACAAGAGTGGCTTGGTGCTGAGGCAACAAACTCAGGTTTACTTTCTACATTTCAATTTAGCAAATATATAGCTTATTTTAATCTGCTTATTTCTTTTAAATCCTAATGATTCAAACCTGTTCCATTTTAGTGTAATTGCTTATGAGTTAATAGATTTAAGTTTACTTAGTGGTAAAATCAAGATAGTGTTTACCTTTTTCAATCCTGTCAATTAATAGTGGTAGATTAAGCTAGTAGAGAAACTAGCTTAATCTCATTAATAAGCTGTTACTTTTAGTGTTAAAATAGCTTAAGTAGGTCATTTTAAATAGAAGTAGATAAAAAGTTTAAGCTGTTTTAGCTTTTAGATAGATTTTAAGCTCTCTTTAGTTTTGACAGAATTTATAAAGGAGTGTTTGGTTTTAGGTGAGTTTGACTTTTTAAGTCAACATTAGTTTGGCAATTTACTTCATACAGCTAAGTTAGGTTATATTTTAAAGTTTTAAAAAGCTTTTAGAAGTTAGTTAGTAAAATTCAATAGTTTAGAGTATAAAAACTTGGCATTTGCACCAGGGCAGTTTTGAGAAGTTAAGTGTTTATAGTTTTAAAGTAATCCATGGCAACTTAGGGATAACTTTGTGTAAGTGCACATTTAGATACACTTGAGTAAGTGAGATTATAGAGTTTTCATGTAAGGCGCTCTATCCACGGCATTAGATAACTATAGCAAAGTTACATCAGCAAAGATAGTATACATTAGCAGAGAAATGAGTTTTTGGCTTATTTCCTTTTTGAATTTTTATTTTCCATATGAAATTTTCGAAAATCTTTTACTAGGTTGATTCAATTGTTAGGGTTGCTTATTGACAAAATTTAGCTACAAGGTTTAGAAATAAGGATGTGAAGCTTATTTGGATAAGCTTTAAATAAGTATAAGCTGAAACGTGCACTCTTTCTGTTCATTTTTCTTGAAATCTTTGTTAATATTATGGATTATTTTTCTATAGAATTCTCTAGATATCATCTTAGTCTCAAATAGCTTTTATTGTTCTTCCATTTTTTATCTTATACATATGCTAGTTATAAGACAAAATTATGAAGCTAGTCAAAAGCCTAGTTTCTGTAAACAGGAAACAAATTTGTTATTTTGTAGCTTATTGAGTGCACCAAGTAGATAGTACTCATTAAGATGTAGTTAATATGCTAGATAATTGTTTGTAGTTTTGAGTTTTTGCTGAAAATCACTTTTTAATAAGTCAAAAATAAGCCAAGTCGCGAGGTCTATTTTGTAATTTTCTCAAAGATAAGGGGCACCCGTTTACACTGTTGTGTAAATTCCTAATTGTTTGCCCGCTTACCCTTTTCTTTCCTTTCTTACACTTTCTACCCTGTTTTTATAGAATATAAAATTGTTTTAAAACCTTTTTAATAATTAGTTTTAAGAAATTAGGGTTTATAGTTTTAATCAATCAAATTAGTGTACAATTAGAGTATAAAATTTGGGGCTTTTTGTTTCATTAAATTTCTGCACCATTCTAGTATTTTAAAATCAATTTTCTTTATTTTTCTCATTTGAATTGTATTTTCTAGGAATTAAAATAGATTTAAGTGATTTACTTTTTCTTAGAAAAATCATAAAAAATAGAAAAATAGTTGAAAAATTAAAATTCTTTTTCCTAAAATTTTCTTTTTAAATTTGTGATTTTTAGGTATAAAATTTGTTAAAAGTCGTGCTTTAGTTTTTAAATTTCAATTTTAGCTCGCGTTTTTACGTTTTCGTGCATTTAAATTTCACGCTAGTTAATTGTCTTTAATTCATGCCATTATATTTGTAGTGTAACCAATAATTCAAAAATCCTTTATCATTCTTAACTCGAATCCGAAGTATTCATAATTCTCAATTCAGTTTTCGTTGGGACAGACCCGTGGAAAAAGTACGTCCGGATAATAATCTTACAAATTGTGTTTTCTTTGGTGTGATTTTTACTCTTATATTTCACTTGATTGAGAAAGTATTTTGGATAGAAATTTTCTCGGAATTTAATAACTATATGTATATAAAATTTGGTTTTGCCTACACATCAAATTTTGGCGCCGTTGCCGGGGATGTCGTGAACGATTGTTTGAGATATTTCGTTGAAGTAGAGTTTCGAAGATCCTTCCTTTGGAAGTTATTTTGTTATTTTTGTATAAAAAATATAAAAAGTTCATTATTCGATTCCTATCGAATTGAGTATTAATAATATATATATAATTAACATTTGGATAATAGGCTATCCATCTTTAACCATTCAATAAAACAACAAAACAAATCGTAATTACTTGCGAGTTCGACGGACCTTTAGTTACAAATATAGGTGGTGTTTAAGGAAAAGTGATAGCTACTCTCTAAGTAGTCATTGCGGCTCGCTAAGCTTTTCCGCTCACTTGTGCGTAATCTTAGAGACTTATCGTGAAGCTTGTAATAAACGGTTACCAAAAATAGTTTTTCTTCTTAATAACTTACTAAAATTATTTTCCCCAAAAGAATCTTCTCAATCTCAAATCTTTAATTTTTCTTATGTATTATTCGAAAAGCTAAAATATTCTTCTTATTCCTCTTATTTGTTTAATTCTCATTTTCTTTATCCTCTATAATGTTTAATTCTTATTGCGCCTAATCGTTCAAAATCCTTTTATGCAATCAAAGAGTGTTCAACTTGTGGAAGTTGGTACACTAAAGAATGTTGTTCGATAAGAAATCTTGATGACCAGATCATTGTTCCTGTGCCCGACTCTTCTCTGCATTGTGCGGTGTGTGGAACCCCGGTCGATGGTCCGTATTGTCATGGATGTACTCGTATACGTATGAAATTCGAAAAAGATTTGCTTGCGTATTGTGTTGAAAATGAAATTTTCCAAAACTTTCAAGATACTTCCGAGTCATCCCAATGACCAATACCTCCGTGTTATGCATCCTCGAGAGGGCCAAGCGTTGTTGATCAAAGAACCCGGTGTGAATATTTAACAAGTATCCTACACAATTCGGACCAAAATGTTGTTATGAGTGCGGTGATTCATTAAATGGATTTTTTTGTCAAAAAATCGCAAGTTGCGAGGGCAGCGGGTCAGGTGGGGAGGGGGGGGGCCTTCGGCGGAATTTATGAATCTTTGTGAAAAGGTGCTCATTTCGGTTACATTGCCACAAAAGATCCGATCATTTCTGAGCTGGAACCGTGCTACAATCGAAATTTTGATTGTTTCCCACATGATTCACAAACTCTTCCACAACAATATCTTTGTTGTGAAAACTGTGGGGGTCCTCATGAGACTTATCAATGTCAGCCGATGAACCAAGAGTATTTTATTATTCATTCTTCCGGTTTCGGACCATTTTCAACCCCGCAGTTTTCCGATGTTTCAGCAGACTCCTGGGGTAGTGGGTAGCAGTACGGAAATGCTTACATGCTCTAAACGGATCTGTATGGAGCTATGCAAGACTTCTTGAGAAGTAGATCACATACCTCATATGAAAAGAGCATCAAGTTATTGCTTGCTGAGGAGAAATTTTTAAAGTAAAGCAAGTTGTGGATGAAGAGCAAACTCAACTGAGTATTTGCAAGAATTGTTGCAAAGTCTTCTTAAAGATTTACAAATCCTTAATGAAATTCAACCACTAAAGCAAGAAACTCCTAACCAAATCCAGAAAGATCACAGAAAGAGAAGTGTATTGTGGAACTGCTTGATGAGGAGGAGACTTCAAAAAAAAAGCTAATCAAGCTTTAAAGAAAGGTTCAATTCTACTCAAGAAATGTGAATCCAAGATTGGAGATTCAGAAAGCAGCAGTGTTTAGAGAAATTGAAAGAAAGGAGGAATGATTTTAGGAATAGAGAAAATTCGAAGGAGGGAGATAGTATTGATTATAGAAGGAAATGTGAGAAAGATTTACGAGTTAAGGATAATTCAATGGTCTAAGCATTGAAAATTCGGTAAATATACATAGAAGTAGAAGAGCTTAGAGATTCTGAAGCTAGAGCTCGAAGTCAGCAAGATTATCATGACGATGATGACGATAAATAAGGGATTTTTATGTGGGTTCATCCAGAATTCGATACACACTCCCGTTTCGAAATCGTAGAGCCTAAGGATTCACTAATAATGGCGAGAGGGCAATATTTACACTATTCGGAACGGAGACGATTAGTGTGAGACCTGGTTTCAAACCCAAGTGAGTCTGATGACTTGGTTTGGGGGACGCGTGTAATTTGTTCGACTTCGATAATTCCTATTATCGAGAAGTCCACGGAGTTAGACTTGCTCATTTTGCTCCGATTTTGCGGAATCGTTGAAGCTTGTGTGATGACGATGAGATTCTATTCCTTTAGGAGGATATTATTGCATTGACCTAAGCAATTACACCAAAATTACCGATAGAGGTGCCGATAACTTTCTAAAGTTATGGGGACGAGCATCTTGACACTACTCCTAGTGTTGAGAACCTTGTCCCAATCCCAAGAGAGTCCGAGGGTCTTTCCGACAATGAAAGCGAGTGTGATATGCCTGTCTGTGATGAATCTTCTCCGATTTTTACGGTTTTTTCTAATCCTCTTTTCGATTCTAACGACAACTTCTCAGTGTGATGAGTACATTATCGAAGGAAACTCCCCCCCCCCCCCCCCCCCCCCCCCCCCAAAGCAATTCCAAAGGATGAATTCAATTCTTTCTCCAATCCTCCTTTATGATATTGACGATGAATCATTACAAATGAAAGTAATCTTCTTTCTAAAAAGGATTTAGACGAAATTATTCTAATTCCAACGGGAATTGATGAACCATGTTTTAATGCCGAATCTGATCTTTTAGAATCTCTACTAAATCGTGATTCTCCGATTGATTCTACAAAGACTGGTTCTATTTTTTGATGAATTTTCTTTTCCTCGACTTTCCGGAATGAAACATAATTCGATTAATGTGATACAATTTCGAGTCTCTCTCTATTCTCCTATTCCCGTTGAGGATAGTGACTCGCTTGATGGAGGGAGATCGATTTATTTCTTACTTCCGATGACTCGATGCCACCGGGCATTGAGAGCGACGATTATGACTCGGAAGGGGATTTTCGTTTTCTTAAAGAATTGCTTATCAATGATTCTTCTCCCCTTCCCGAAAATGAGTCATATAACCTTGATGGTTTTGATAATCCGGAATCACCGGTTGTTAAGAGTTGTTTTGATTTTGAGCCCGTAGCGGCCGTGACGAATGATTTTGATGTGCTTAATAATGATGAATCTTTTGATTCGGGGGAAGGTGAAAATGTTGATTCTCTAAATGTTGAAGAGGAAGATTCCTTCACATTTATATTCGATCGTTTTTCCCCCAAAATTTTGGGGGGTTTTTTCAAAAAAAAATAATAAAAAAAAACCCCCCCATCCCGAGGTGTTACCCGCATCTTACTCACGGGGAGTGAAGATATGATTTTTAATAGGGTATTTTTGATATGTGCTCTACAAGGAAGAGTCCTTTAAATCTTAGATTTTTCACCCACATCACCCACCCTTAATGGACTTTCATGTTACCAAAGCATTTTTCGGGTTCACATTGTCTCTATTGAAAATTTTTTCTAAAAAGTTTTTTGAACCCGGAATCAAAAATGCTACGGTATATCTTTCATCCTTAGTTTGGGGAGGTTTCCACCTCTTAGAATTTCTTCACTATTGCTATTACCCACCATAATAACCTAGTTTGGGGAAAGAGTCAAGCGCATGGGAATTATATAAAACAAGCGCTTAGTGGGAGGCAATCATGCTTATCCTTTTATTTTCCCTTTTTTTTTTCATTTTCTTTCTATTTTCTTTGCTTCCCCAAGGACAAAGCAATTCGGGGGCGAGTATAGCTTGTACTCGGTTAACAAAAACTAAGCCGTTGTAGAGATGTTTTTGAGCTAACAATGAAAGAAGAGAGGAAGCTTGTTCTTTTTCGTCTCTTGTTGGTTGTTTGTGATTTGTTCTAAGGTTTTCGATTTGGAAGCTTCATGGTTCAAAATTGGGGAAGGACAAAGCAGTTCCTACATTTCTTGATGGTCTCCAATCTTCTCTTCATAAATGGGAAAACTCTTATCTTTATCCTTGTTCTTTATCGAACTAACATCTATTCTTTTGGCATTACCATTGAATTTTTGTTAAAGATTCCTTTTGACCTTATTTTTAATAAACTTTGAAGGACAAAGTTTCAGTTTAGGTTTGGGGAAGGATATCTTCGATATTGACTTGCACTTCACGCAACCTTGTTTGAACCTTTTTGAATTACCTTTTTGTGAAAAAGTGGAAAATTTTAAATTTTTGCTTACAAGAAAAGCTCAAAAGAAGCTTAGTTTGTAGAGAAAAAACACCACTTTTTGGTAGTCCGTTGGTGAGAAATAGGAGTTAATTTTGACTTGACCGGGTGAAAATGCCCTAGCTAGTTCTTTAACACCTTTGTAGGCCAAGCTTTCTGAATCCTATTGCTTTGGATTTTAAAATGTGAAGAACAAGAAATGATGTAGTTAAATATAAGTGTATTTGTTTAAGCAAGGTTTATTTGGAAAACCTAAAGCTTATATGAATGATTTGTGTCTTTTTACTCCCATAAGCTCTTAACACACTTAATCATACGTGCTCTTTTTAATTTAGCTAAGTCATCAATGTCTTATAGAAAATCTTACATTTTGAAAAAGAATTTCATTTAATATGTATGTAGGATTTTTGGTTTCAATTAATAAGTTGATTTTCTAAAGTGAAATTTTTTCCTTCATCAAAAAGATAATTATAAAAAGAATGCCAATGAAGCATTTCTAATGCAAAAGCATTATTTTTCGTGCCAATGAAGCATTCGCAAAAATAGAATAATAAAAGCTTTATATAGTTTTAATCGTTGGCGTATCCATGTTGAGAGAAAGACTCGGATGGGGTCGCAACTAAGGATTAAAACTATGTACGTGGAATCAAGGTTCGTAGGCATTCATCACTAGGGAGCGAGGCCTAGGTGATGATTGCAACTAAGGGACTTTGGATTCTAGGCTTTGTAGGAAAAGGTGTTGTCGCGTTAATCCCATATAACTTTAAACAACAGCGGAGTGGGGGGTTCGAACTAAGAACACCGGTTTTGCATGCGATATCCTATTTGGGAGAAAGGCCTAAGTAGGGGTTCGAACTAAGAACAACATTCCTATTAAAAAAATAATAATAATAATAATAATAATAATTATAGTATATGAAAAAATAAAAAGAATGGTTAAAAATTTCATTTTTTCAAATCAATTTATAAGTTTTGTTTCCTAATCTCTTTTAGCTTGAGTCGTGGTTTTAACTATCGTTACTTAAACATTTGAGTCACAAGCTTTATTGTGTAAAGCGTAGATGATTTCAACTAGAAGATAAATTGCATCTATGGTTGAGTAAAAAGAGTGCAACACATCTTAATCATTAATTTATTCTGGAGTGAAAGTTCACAGTTGTAAGTATAAGAGATTAAATCATTTGGACTTATATTGACAATGATCTTGTTTAATAGCTTTGTTTAGTCTAGTGAAAAGTCAAGGATGACGAATTTTCCTTTTTTGTGCTCTATTAATCGGGAGTAGCCTATTTCAATGAGCCTAAAAGTTGCAAAGTTGCAATGATTACCATTAATGTGTTTTCAAGAGATTATATGTTGAGAAAAGCTTAAGTTGTTTTAAAAAGGTGATTCTTAAAAGGTGAAAACAAGGGCATTTTGGAAACTTGTTAGTTTACAAAGTGTACACTTGATAACATTACGTGAGGACACGGCAATCCTTTAGTTTGGGGAATTTTGATAATTGCTTAATTATATATTAAAATTACCCAGGATTTTGCTAAATAAAAGCCAAAAAATGCCAAAAGAATAGAAAAATGTGTGCTTTTGTGTCTATTGTGCATGAACGGATAATAAAGACAAAAAGAAGCAAAAAGATCTAAAAAAAACAAACATGGAAACGAAGAGACAAGAATAAAGAGTGAGACGGTCAGCAAAATCAAATGCCGGACAGATTGATACAAGAAATTGAAGCTCAAAGTTAAAAGTCAAGGACCAACAATGACAAGTTTTCAACACTCAAGGGTTCTTATGGAAGTTTTGAGTCAAAGGGACTAAAGTTGCAAAAAGGAAGAAAGTTGATTATAAAAGGAAAATGGTAATAGAAACCACAAGGACCAATGCTGTCAATATCGAAAGTGCTTTTACACTACACTTTGGTCGGGATAAAGACAAGGACTACTAGTGCAAACTCTCCAAAGTTTTAAACAGAATAGCGCGTTTTTAAAACCACCCTAACAAACTCAACTGATTTTCCCGCCCTTTTTCACAACAACCCAATCACCAAATCCACACTCCCCCGCTCCTTTTTATCACTTGAACTCGTTCATAAAACCTCCTTTACATCAAATCGCCCACGTGTCATCATTTAATTGGATCAGACACCTCACTAATCTCATCAAACGGCTATAATTGGTTCGAAAGTGATCAAAGGCCAAGATTAATTGGAAGATTCGAGATTTCTACTCCTCTCCTCTTCAATCCTCTATAAATAGGACTGTTAGGGCTCATTTTTCTGTTGTTGTTTTTGTTTTAAATTTTTAGCTTGTAATTTTCTCATTTTTAAGCATTTCTTTCAAGTATTTTTGTAATTCAGCTTTAATCTCTTGTACTCTTCTTCTTTAAGCTTGTATTCATCTAATTGAGTAAATACAATTCAGTTTCCAGTCTAATTCCTTGGTTTTCAATTTTAAGCCAATTCATCATAAGCTCTTAATAAGCTCATTAGAGCTTATTACTGTTCATAAGCTCAAAATTCAGTCAAACTTAGTTAATAATCATTCCTTTACTCTTTTAATTCCATTTGTTGTCAAAGCATGATCACTTGAGATGGTTTGTGTTCATTTTGGAAGCTAAAAGGAGAAATAAGCAAATTTCAGCTTATTAAGGTTTAGAGGCTAGGGAGCCACTTAGGTTCAAGCTTTTTAAAGCCACTCACTCTACAAGAGTGGCTTTGGTGCTGAGACAACAACAAACTCAGGTTTACTTTCTACATTTCAATTTAGCAAATATATAGCTTATTTTAATCTGCTTATTTCTTTTAAATCCTAATGATTCAAACCTGTTCATTTAGTGTAATTAGCTTATAGATTTAATAGATTTAAGTTTACTTAGTGTAAAATCAAGTTAGTTTTTACCTTTTTCAATCCTGTCAATTAATAGTGGTAGATTAAGCTAGTAGAGAAACTAGCTTAATCTCATTAATAAGCTGTTACTTTTAGTGTTAAAATAGCTTAAGTAGGTCATTTTAAATAGAAGTAGATAAAAAGTTTAAGCTGTTTTAGCTTTTAGATGATTTAAGCTCCTCTTTGTTAGACAGAATTTATAAAGGAGTGTATGGTTTTAGTTGGAGTTTGCTTTTTATATGAACATTAGTTTGGGCAATTTACTTCATACAGCTATGTTAGGTTATATTTTAAAGTTTTAAAAAGCTTTTAGAAGTTAGTTAGTAAAATTCAATAGTTTAGAGTATAAAAACTTGGCATTTGCACCAGGGCAGTTTTGAGAAGTTAAGTGTTTATAGTTTTAAAGTAATCCATGGCAACTTAGGGATAACTTTGTGTAAGTGCACATTTAGATACACTTGAGTAAGTGAGATTATAGAGTTTTCATTGTAAAGTTTAAACTGCATTAGATAACTAAGCCAAGTACATCAGCAAAGAAAAATACATAGCAGCAGAAATGAGTTTTGGCTTATTTCCTTTTTGAATTTTTATTTCCATATGAAATTTTGAAAATCCTTTTACCTAGGTTGATTCAAGGTAGTTAGGGTAGCTTATTGTCAAAATTTCAGCTTACAAGGTTTAGAAATAAGCTGTGAAGCTTATTTGATAAAGCTTTAAAAACAGTATAAGCTAAACTTGCACTCTTTCAGTTCATTTTTCTTGAAATCTTTGTTAAAACTTAGCTTATTTTTCTATAGAATTCTCTAGTATACATCTTAGTCTACAAATAGCTTTTTTTGTTCTCCATTTTCATCTAATAATAAGCTAGTTATAAGCCAAAATCTAAGAAGCTAGTCAAAAGCCTAGTTTCTGTAACAGGAAACAAATTGCTTATTTTGTAGCTTATTGAGTGCACCAAAGTAGATAGTACCTTCATTAAAGTTGTAGATAATAAGCTAGTTAATAAGTTTGTAGTTTTGAGTTTTTGCTGAAAATCACTTTTTAATAAGTCAAAAATAAGCCAAGTCGCGAGGTCTATTTTGTAATTTTCTCAAAGATAAGGGGCACCCGTTTACACTGTTGTGTAAATTCCTAATTGTTTGCCCTCTTACCCTTTTCTTTCCTTTCTTACACTTTCTACCCTGTTTTTTTTAGAATAATAAAATAGTTTTAAATTTTTAATAATTAGTTTTAAGAAATTAGGGTTTGTGTTTTAATCAATCAAATTAGTGTACAATTAGAGTATAAAATTTGGGGCTTTTTGTTTCATTAAATTTCTGCACCATTCTAGTATTTTAAAATCAATTTTCTTTATTTTTCTCATTTGAATTGTATTTTCTAGGAATTAAAATAGATTTAAGTGATTTACTTTTTCTTAGAAAAATCATAAAAAATAGAAAAATAGTTGAAAATTTTAAATTCTTTTTCCTAAAATTTTCTTTTTAAATTTGTGATTTTTAGGTATAAAATTTGTTTAAGTCGTGCTTAGTTTTAAATCAATTTTAGCTCGCGTTTTTACGTCTTTCGTGATTTAAATTTCCGCTAGTTAATGTCTTATAATTATGCATTATATTGTAGTGTAACCATAATTCAAAAATCCTTTTTCATCTTAACTCGATACGAATTATTTCCAAATTCTCAATTCCGATTTCGTTGGGACACGACCCGAGGAAAGTTACTCTCCGGATAAAAATATACAAATTGTGTTTTCTTTGGTGAGATTTTTACCTTATATTTCTCTTGATTGAGAAGTATTTTGGATAGAAATTTTCACGGGATTAATACTATACGTATATAAATTTGTTTTGCTACACATCACAACCCTTAGTTGGCGTTCCCATAACGGTCAACTCCTAATCGTCCATAATATACATACTTTACAAAAATTAGTGGCGATATCTACCACTTTATACAAAACTTTACATCATTTATTTATAACACATATCAACGAATAATTGATCCTTCAAATAATGACATCGGTTTCAGCTTATAAGAACCATCTATCTACTTCTTCAAACTTCATCCTCCTTTTTGTTATAATTTTTGTAATTTTTTTGATTTTTTTCGAACATAAACATAACCATACTACGAGTTTTGGTATAATTTCACCATTTTCACGATCTCAATAAATCCGGATAATTTATCCATAATCCTCCATATTTCAGATGTAAATAATAATTTGTGAAAGTAGTAAAACATACTGAAAAACTACTACTTTTCATTCCCATTGTATTGAGCAATTTCCCGAACTAACCATGGATGAAAAATCAACACGTGCCCAATTGCATTGTGCAATTTTACCGACCATACCAGAGATAGAAAATTTCCATTGCAATACAGGAAATACAATACTTTACACAAAAGCAACTAGCAACCGATTAAAGACTTAATCTAATAGGGTAGGCTAAGGTGTAAAGGTGTAACGAAACAAACATTTGGTGTGAAAAAAGACATGAATGGCTCAACAAGTTTTTCTAGGGGAATCTTACACTAAAAGTGGAAGTAAACAAAGAGTTTATATGGGGGTTAACTAACCAGTGTGGCTAGTTAATATCACAACATATAGGATTTTTAGGTGTAATCCTAGAAATTTACCAGTTTAAAAAAGTTACTCCATCTATTTAAAATAGTACTTATTATTGTGGTCTCGAATATATATACCAAGCCAAGTTCTAAAGTCTACAACATCACCGACACACTCATAATTTTATGGAATTTGGGTAAACATTTGAAAATGGATAAGGCTAAGTTCTCACAATATCTAACAAGGGTTATGTGTGCAGGTTATGTAACTAATAATTTCAGAAAAGTATGCTTGAATTTTTTTAAATTTAGGCATAATTTAAGCATTTTATTATGAAAAATAGGACAAGTAAGCGTTCTAATTCTCCTCCCCCACTTGAAGTATACAACACCCTCGTTGTATAAATATAACATTAAGAATAGGAAATAAAAAGAATTAGAATGGGAAACTCCCCTAGGATTTGCTCGGTATGATCCTTCATGTTGCGTTTACGAGTAAGATTATGTGTTGTGAATGCGGATCTGGATGCCAGCATGACTGCAACACATAGAATTCTAGAATATAAATACTCCACCAAAAGTCGTCTTTTCGTTCAGTAAGGTCGTGTATAGGATATAGGAAAAATAATACAATTCCATCTCGGGTATTCTATGGTTAGTAAACAAAAAACAAAAACACAAACTGTACAGGCAGTCGATGCGCCGTATCCTAAAAGACCAGGATACGCCGTATTGAGACCTACAAAAAGTATGTGGAAAGCTAGAAGGGAGGTTGAATAGTTTACCGCTCTTTAAATTAATGTTATGTTTGTTTATAAAAACTTAGATTCGACTTTATGTGAATTCACAATGTGCCCAATATGAACAATTTAACTAATCAAATAAGTAATGACAAGATATGAAATAAGTATGAAAGATAAGAGATAAGATATGGAAAGATCAAACCACAATATGAGGATTTATAGTGGTTCGGTAACGAAGCACCTCTTCGCCCTACTCCACTCTTTGAGCACCAAACTCGATAGTTTTCTTCACTATGTCAACAAGCTCCCTTTAGGCGAAGAAACCGTACACAACTTAGCTTACACCAATTTCTGACACAAAGCCAAATGTCAAGTTCTAATCCTAGCTAGAACCAATCTATCACGACTAACCACACTACTTCACAACGATTCACAACTTCACTTCACTACGCACCTTTTCTTCACTTCGCTTCACAACTTCACCACACAACTCCGTCACAACCTTTCTATACTTCTCTTTACAACTTCACTTTAACTAAACACTATCTTGATCACACCAATCTAACACTACTTCTAAGATCACCCCGATCCAACTATACTTACAATGATCACCACAATCTACTTAATATACACAACTACAATACACACCTTCACAATATACACAAATGATTACAAGATATAATACAATTGCAATAAGGTTGCAAGGACACACACTAAGCTATAATACTTCTTCACTTGATGGTAAGAAGTATTCTTCTCTTGCACTTGAGGATCAAAGCTTGGATCACTTGAAAACAAAGATTTATGATTAAATGATCAAATGAAAGAAAAGAGAGTATAAACTGATTTAGAACACAAAGAAAGTGTGTGCAAAAGGCGAGAATAGTCCGATATTTATAGGCCAGCTGAGCTGGATTTTTGTCTGGGTGGTCCCTTTAATAAGGGTGTCGGTCCCTTTAAAATTAAGGGGGCCGCCCCTTATAATTAAGGGGGCCGCCCAGCCCAGACGCTCCCTTTTTTGTCTCATCTGTGAGAGGTGTTTTCTGGAACATTTTTATCCGTTTTTTGGTAGAAAATTTAAATTCAAAATATTTATTTGAATAAAATATTTTTTTAATCTAAAAATGTTTGGTAAAAGATATAAAAATGTTTGTGATATTTTTATAAAAAAATGTGAGGTTAAATAAAAATTCCTTTGATCATAAAATGCATTAAGCATTTGTTTATTCATACCTTTAAGTGATTAAATTTTCGAAATAAAAATTTACTACTAATTACTTGTTTATATTTAATTTTTCATTAATCGTTTTTATATTTTGTGCTTATCAAAACGTAGAGAGATGGAAAAATATTAATAATGTTTTTAGGCATTATTTCTATCAACAATCTTCCCCTTTTTGATGATTACAAAATCTAAACTCATTAAATGTAAAATTATTTTTAAACAAGTATTTAGTGAGTTTTATTTCTATTTCTCCCGCTTTTTTAGAATAAAAAAGGCTTCGCCAATGAATATTAGTAGAATCGACGGAAAAAAATGCTCCCCCTTGATGTGTACTCCCCCTCATTCGAGGGCACCAAAGAATCGAGCTATGGTAACTTTGCTACAAAAACAAGTTAGAAGAACCACACCCATTTTTCTAACATATAAAGCA
>BQNB010049498.1:0-38749 GCA_026074375.1 Tanacetum coccineum | reverse complement strand
GTTCATTTGTATATTTGTATTTGTGTTTATGTTTGCAAATGATAAGTATGACCCTATTTCATAAATCCCAGAACATGTTTTATGTATCTATTATTTTATATTAACAATAAGAATGAAACTAATGTTAATGATTTTTCACATGATCTATTTGGTTATTTGTACTGTTTGAAATTTTAGTACTGCTGCCAAAGTGACACATTAGTGACGAATTAGCGACAGGTTTGTAAGAGATAAAGCGTCACAAAAAGCCATGGGAGGAAGGAGTAATCTAATCTGTGATACATTAGTGACAGATAAAGTGTCGTTAAATAGTATGGGAGGAAGGAGTATACGAATTAGTGACAGATTAGTGACAAATTAAGTGTCGCTAAATGCTATAGGAGGAAGGAGAAAACAGATTAGTGACGGATTAGTGACAGTTTTGTGACAGATAAAGTGTCGCTAAATTGCAGTTGAAAAAGAATGCGTATTGTTTGGGCTTGGAGTTAGTTTCTACTGCTATGGGTTTTGTTAATGCTGCTTACGTTGGTTATTGCTTCCCAAAGACAACTTAATGCTGCTAACATATTGAGTTAATGCTGCTTGAAGTGCTAACATATTGAGTTAATGCTACTTGAAGTGCTAACATATTGAGTTAATGCTGCTTGAAGTGTTAATGCTGCTACGTTTGTAAGTTAAAACATGTTTGTTCAAAGTTAAAGTTTGTTATGCTAACCCTTTTTATGCCCATTCAATATTGAGTCCATAATGCAATCAAAAACATGTTTTTTGCGCATGACCTTAACAAAGGTAAAGCCATTGTGGATACGGAGCCTGCTGCTGCTGTTCAAACTAATGTTAATGATTTTACACATGATGAATCTTCTTCTATGCCTGAACTTGCATCCGATGTAAACAAAGTTGTGTGTCCTCCTTCAAGTCCTACAATAGAATCAGATAAATGACAATTCACGGTGATGTAGCTAACATGAGGATGTGTGTTGATGAGGCTGTTAATCAACATGTGGACATTATATCATAAGTTTGAACTCAATAAGCGCCGCAAATATTTCTTATTAATGTTTACTTTGATCATCCGATACATTATGTAAATAATGGTTTTATACCGTTGTACTTTTTTATTTACAATGTTCCATGATTATATCTTTTATTTACATGAGATTGGTTAAGATTTTGTGACTTTTTCTATATTCTTTTTAATCTATCATATACTCATTTTCTTTAGTTTTTAGTAGTATGAAAACGATTGCGTCATTTCAACTTATTAATGTTGTTTTTTAATTTTTAGATGTTATAACAATATTTAAGTTATAAATAACCGTCTACCCGTGCAACGCACGGGTATTGTTCTTGTTAAAGTTTGGTGTAAGGGCATTTAGTAGCATTTGTGGTTTCGACTATCTTGAAAAAGGATTAGAATATGAAAAAGAACCCGAATTTGAAGAAATTCAAAAAACAATACTAAAGGTCAAATGCATTAGATGAACCGCTTGAGAGTACCATTTTTAAGATTTGTTTCACACCCAAATGGAGATTGCTAATGACTTACATTAGCAGCGGTTTGGGAGGCAATATTTGGTCTAAAGTACAATTGAACTATATGCATAGGTTAATTGCACATGTACTCATAAATGGTCTTAAACTTAACTATAGGGAGATTATTTTCATTGACCTTGCTGCAAAATTGAACTGTGCTGTGCGAAGATTGGGGGGAGTAGAGAAAAATTCCCTTCTGGGGTATTCCGAAGGTGTAACCTAGGCAACAAAAAAGGGGCCCGATACTTCAACAGCATACACAAGATTTATTTCTCTTATTTTGGAAAGCACTTAGTCAAAGTTATGTGCTTGCTCATGAATTAGGACTCAATATTCCAACAATGGGCTACTCAATATTTAATATTGAACGAAGTTCATACAAAATTCCCTTACATCTGCAACGCTGTGTGTGTGTCATAATGTATCAGAATCTCTACCATAGATTGAAGGTGTTGCTGGTCTTTTGGTTATTGATCGTCTCAACAAGCACGGATTTCCACCTGGGCGTCGCCGCGGTGCACCCGTGTACGATAAAAGTAAACATGTAGTTCCTAGGCTAATACATAGTAGCCCGAACAAAATTGTCATATTTTTTTTTCATATCGGCTTTCATGTATTAATATTATATTAACTTGTGTTTGGTTTTTGCAAAATCGAAGCAATTATAAAGTGGGCACGGTTTTTGTAGTTTTTACAATACATGAATCCACTAAGGTTACAGCCTTAAATGGTTTATACATGACACTTAAAAAGTTCAAAAACACATTACACTAAATTAAACATTGAGTAATGCCGTTGAATACCAACGTATTTATCAAAATTAGCCGAAATGAACAACTTACTTTTTTATTAACAATACCACCAACTTACATTCAAATTTTGTTTCAACTTGGACAAAACGTTTGTACCGTTAATTATTATGTGGCAACGTTAGTCCATTTAACTAACAATCGTTTGAGGAAGTTGCAAAAATCGTCCCTGTGGTTTTCATACATTATTTTTTTCGAAATTTTTTTCTTTCGAACCATTTTTTTCGAAAAAAAATTTCGAAATTTTTTATCGAAACTTATTTTTTTTCGAAATTTTTTTATATTTCGAATTTCTTTTCGAAAATTTGTACGCACATTTTTTTGAAAATTTTTATAAAAAAAATTCGAAAATTTTTTTATACACATAAAAAATTTTCGAAATTTTTTGTACACATTTTTATAAAAAAATTTTAAAATTTTGTTTACACATTTTTATAAAAAAAATTTATAATTTTTTTTACACATTCGAAAAAAAATTTATATACATAAAAAAAATTCGAAAATTTTTATAAAAAATATTTGTAAAAAAAAAAATTTGAAAATTTTTATACACATTCCATACTCAAAAAAAATTTCGTAATTTTTTTATACACATTTTTATAAAAAAAATTTATAAATTTTTTTATACACATTCGAAAAAAAATTACACATAAAAAAATTCAAAAATTTTTATAATTTTTTTATACACATTTCTATAAAAAAAAATTCAAAATTTTTTATACACATTCCATACTCAAAAAAAAATTTCGAAAAAAAAATGTTCGAAATTATATATATATATATATATAAATCACAGGGACTAACGATGCAAGTGATCGTTAGCTAAATGGACTAACGTTGCCACATAATAACTAATGGTACAAACGTTTTGTTCATGATGAAACAAAATTTGAATGTAAGTTGGTGGTATTATTAATAAAAAAGTAAGTTGTTCATTTCGGCAAATTTTGATAAATACGTTGATATTCTACAACATTTACCCTATATAAAACTACTCACACCAAGTTTTTGATGTCAGCCTTGCTTCTTACAGGCTGTTCCTTTACGGAAAATCCAAAATGAATCAGATCTATCACCGGTCCAACACAACCAATATAAACTACCAACATTAAGTAGATTCAACTTTGATAAATTGCTTACAAAAGAAGAACAATAGAATTTTGTATTACTTGTTAGAACAGGACGTTGGATAAGCTCAAGCTTTACTAGAGTGCTCAAACTATATGTAAAGAGTTGTAGCTTAATTAGTTTAATAATATAATTAGTCTGTTATAGTGTAATAGCAGTGTAATTCTAGTTAGAAAGTAGCTTAGTTTGACTTTTCTCTATTAATGTACTGTATCATTTTTAGGTTAATAGAATTCAAACAACTTTTCCTGCCAATATCATTTTCTCTCAACTCTCTTTGATTACCAACATGGTATCAGAGCTATTCCTCATTTCGGTGATGGATCCACCATCAACCACCACTCATAACTAACTCTGATCAATTCCTAACAAACTTTGACCACCTTAACAAACTTTGACCACCACTCAAAACCACCATAACCATCACAAATCATCATCTGAACCTACAAAACTCATCATAACAGTCACAATCACATTACAAGCACTATCCTTGAATCAAATCAACACAAAATACATCAAATCACATCAAAATAGTCACACTAAATTTCATTCAAAACCTAAAATGGCGGGAAATTCTTCAAACAACTCAACTAACCCTAAAAATTCTAGAAATGATGCACCTAATGATGAAATCATCTCAAAGCATCCCTTGTATCTTCACCAAACTGATCATCCAGGACTAATCCTGATCTCTAAAAAGCTAACTGGTTCTGACAACTACAGTTCTTGGAAAAGATCACTCATGATTGCCTTAAATGCAAAGAATAAGATGAAGATAATCACTAGGGAGTTTACTAAACCAAGAATGGATTCCGAGTTAAGAGCACTTTGGGAAAGGAACAATGACATGTTAATTTCCTGGATTCTAAACACTCTAAGTGAACAAATTGGAAACAATCTGGAATTTCATTAATTATGCTTCAAAATTGTGGTTAGAGTTACAAGAACATTATGCTCAAATTGATGGTCACATAATTTATTTAATTGAGCAATAACATAGTTAAGTTAAAGCAAGAAAACAGTTCTGTTGAAATATACTATCAAAAGTTAAAAGGCCTAGGGATGAGTTTGATGCTTTAGAAGCACCTTATTTGTGCTTGTGTATTTGCTCTTGTGCAAATGGTAGAATCAATGGAGAAAATGGATCAAAGGAAAAGGTTAGTTCAGTTCTTGATGGGGTTGGATGAATGCTATTCAAACATAAGGGGGCAAATTCTTCTCATGCAACCTTTACCAACTGCTGCAAAGGCTTACACAATGGTTAGGCAAGAGGAAAAACAAAGAGAGGGTATTGCGCCTAAACCTGCATCATCTACAATCCTAAACAGTTACTCAAACAGATACAATCCTCCAAACAATCATCCAAATTACAATGTGCCAAACACTCCTAATTCAAAATTCACACCACAAAGACTGGTTTTGAGAGGAGAAACAACTTTAGAAAAGGAGTGTATTGTGGCAATTATGGCAAAGAAGGTCACCTGCAAGAAGAATGCTACAAGATTATTGGTTATCCTATTGGTCACCCACTCTATGGAAAAGTTCAACCCGCAAAACAATTCAAAGCAACAAAGGCAGTGAACATGGTCATGACACAGGATCAAGCCTCTCCGGACAAACCAAGTACTTCAGGGCAAGCTACTGCACCCTCAAAGGACCATGTCTCAGCTAGAATGGATCAATTACAGAACCAACTTAATCAAGTTCTCCTCATGCTGCTGCAGAATGTCTCTCATGGTATTTTCTCATCCAAACGTACTAATTTGGCAAAAATTACTGCTACTCTTATTACTTGTTTGCAAGTTGCTTGGATCATAGATAGTGGGGCTACAGATCATATATGCACAACACTTAAACTTATGCATAACATTTACAAATGCCAAACATCAATCATTATTAATTTACTAAATGGCCAAACTGTAAGAGTCACAACTGTTGGATCAATCACCATTAACAAGTATGTTACCCTTCACAATGTATTTTACATCCCAAATTTCACATATAACATCCTTTCTGTGAGCAAACTTCTACATGGAACTACTATTTCACTCGCACTAACTGCATCCTCGTGTATTTTTCAGGACCAAAGCAGGAGGATTGCACTTGGCAACCTCTGTGATGGTCTTTACTTTCTCAACTCACCACCCAAAGTTTCTGCAACCACACCCACCATTCTCTACAGTAGCAGCAAGTTTCAGCATTGGCACTCAAGACTTGGTCACCCATCATTCATAGTCCTCAAGAAAATCAAATGCTTGTCTCATTTTGATACCTAGTATTTCTAAATTTCAATGTAATGTTTGTCATCTTTCTAAACAATCTACCTTACCTTTTCATTCTAGTGTTTCACATGCTACCTCATTGTTTGAACTTGTTCATACTAATGTTTGGGGACCATACAAACACCCTACAATAAATAAATGTAGATATTTTCTCACAATTGTTGATGATCACTCAGGAGCAACCTGGATTTACTTAATGCCAACAAAATCACATACCACATCCAACATTAAAACTTTCTGTTCATATGTACAAAATCATTTTGACAAGAAAATCAAAACATTGAGAAGTGACAATGGCATAGAATTTCTAAATTCTTCATTTAGTGAATACCTTCAATCTCATGGTATTATTCATCAAACATCATGTCCTCACACACCACAAAAAAATGCTAGAGTGGAAAGGAAATACAAACACCTCCTGGAAGTTGCCAGGTCAATCATTTTTCAAGGTCATTTCCCTATTCATCTTTAGGGATATTACTTACTTGATGCTACAAACATAATCAACAGACTTCCATCTAAAACCGTTGATCACAAGTCACCCTATGAGATCATACACAAAATTCAACCAGGCCTAAATCACATAAGAGTCATAGGTTGCAGAGCTTATGTCCACAATCACACACCAGACAAATTTGCACCAAGATCAATTCTGGCAATACTTGTTGGATATCCCTCAACTCAAAAAGGCTATATCCTATATGATCCCAATACTCACAAAGTCATCACAAGTAGACATGTTGACTTTGATGAAATAGAATTCCCTGTTAGGAATATTGTAATAGATAGTTACTACTAGTAGGTATGTAGTTCCTACTGGTAGAGTAAAAGTTCCTGTTGGTAGGTATGTAGTTCTTACTGTAAGGATAAATGGTTATAGTTAGTGCTGGCCAAGATCAAAAGTTATTCCCACTGGTAGAAAACAATATAAGTCTGGTAGTATGTAACTTACGTCCGAGTATGATAGATTATATTTAGAAAATGATAATGATATGCAAGAGAAATCCCTATGGAAGTGATAATAACTTATACTCTTTAGCGCGTCTTAGGTAACAGGTTGTTAGGGTTCATGAGTATTTAATAAACCTAACGGTCCCATAGATAAAGACCAACAACGATCGAAAAACACTTTTATCTTGATAATAGAAAAAGATCATAGAGATCATGATTGAGTAATTCTTCTTCTTTAACTCTAATTGTTTATATTCCCCGCTAAAAAATAAGTTTAAAGCTTGTTAGATGTCTTTCTTAGAGTTTGCTTGTGATTACATAAGTACTCTTCAATCCTTAAAACATGCTTAAAGATTCCTATCTAGGGCTGACCTACAAGTGGAATCAGAGCTGGTTAGAGAGCCTACTAAAGTTTTACTATTCTCACCATAAAAATAATTAGATTAATTTGTTTGTAACAATTCAAATATATATCCGTATGGGAAACTAAAAATTTCAAATAATCCAAAACCTATATATCCTTGTCCATATGAAATCGTTGTCCTAATTATATAAAAATCTACATTCCCCCCCCCAAAAAAATTAATAATTATTCCCCACAATAAAATATGACAAAAAATATTAAATATCATAATTAAGAAATAAAAGCAATAATACATATTGATAATGGCTAAATGCTCTCCCCCAACAAAAAAATTAAACCGAGGATCCCCCCACATAACCCTCAAATCCCATTCGAACAGCCCAACCAAATTCGATACCCCCCAATCCTAAAGCCCCCATCAAACAAAGACCCCACCTCACCCAAAAAACCAAAACCCCCCCTCAACTACAACCAATAAGATAACACTCCACCACCAAACCCCCCTCAATTACTGACAAACAAACCATCCATCGCCACAAACAACAATTACTAGAAAACCACAACCACCACCAAATACCCCACCAATACCCCATTACCCACAACACTTAAAAATTATTGAAACCCCCAATACCCTAACATTAAACCAAAAAAGACCGCAGCCCCAGCAGAATAAAAATAAACCCAACGGGCAAATCACCACCCCCATCCCTAGCACCTAACTCCCATACACTCTCACCCCCACCCATCACCTAATTAAAAGCAAATAAACAACCACCCCAGTTAAACATCACACTACACATAACCCATATACTACTTCAACCACCCAAATACAATAAACAAAACCACCCCAAGGAGCCCAGAACCTCCCACCCCATACAACCCCAGCCCTCCCTCAACCTCCCCTCACCCCAAACAAACTAACCGAACCCGTTCAAACCCCCTAGTCCAACAACCCTTAACAAACCCAGATCAAACAAATCCCTAACCACCCCGCTCCGATCAAACAAAACCCAACAAAGCACGATACCTATCACCACCTTCAAAGTCCAAGCCTATACCACCCAATACCCACCCCAACCGACCCCCAAACCCAAGCGCTCACACCCCACTACCACATCCCCATCCATCAATAACCCCAACCAACACCCCCACTCCGGCCTAACTAAAAATAGCAGTATAGCCCCCACACCCCAATCACGAACATTACCCACCGCACCAACCCCCCAAGCTACACACCTCCATACCCACCCCCCCCCAACCAAACCCCCCAAACGAACCAGCGAACCCCTCACCACAATCCTCACAAAAGTGTAGAAAAGATAGTCCTAAATCGTTAATAACCCTCCAGCCTAACCCCATCCAACCCTCATACACCCCACTACTCAGCAGCCCAAGCCACCAACATCAACCTAACCTACTTTCCCCAAAATCACCAACAGACCCACTTGATACATTGAGACACCTACAGCACCCTGCCATACCCAAACTACACTCTCAAACCACATACAAACCAAACATGACTCAGTGCACCAATATCAGCCAACAAAAACACACAACCACGTACTCAAACACAATACAGCCAAACACAACAGACCATGGATAACACATCAAAGAAGGATGAATATGACTACGAGGGTCAATGAAGAAGTATTCCTGAGGAAAATTGCACAGTGATCACATTCTACAGTTATGTGAGAACAAGTTCTAAATGGAAACAGCAGAAAACGATACACAGGAATAGATCCTAAAATTGAAATATTAATAGGAAACTAACCTCCTGTTAATCTGGTTGTGATGAACACATTGTTGTCAAAGAGAGACAAATAGCAAGAACAATAATAGCTTTACATTCACTCCTGAGGATCTCAAGGCTGGCTATACATACATCAGATGATGCCTAAGGGTACATCTGGATTGCGGCTGTCCCAAAGCAGGTTTGGAGGAAATGATGGAGTTATCCAAGAAAAATGCGGACGATCTATGCTGAAAGCAGGAGTTTTTAGATATTTATAGGGTATCGGGAAACCAGAAGTGATCTGCATTAAGGTGTCCTCTGACATGTTTCCAAAGAAACAGTCAATTACAATCTTTAAACATCAGAAGTCAGTAGCTAAGCCCGACAATGACATTGAACCATGAAGTATCTCAGAGCACAATTTCCACCTTCTCTTATGTCCCACCTAGAGGTTTACCATCACTCCTTAAAAGACAAAGTGGTGGATGCCTTTGATTGATTCACACAGCTTTAATGCAACCTGTACAACAAGCTTAGCACGCCGTTTGAGAAATTGGATGGTTGTGAGAAGGTGAGGGCACAAGTTATGACTTCCAAGAGGTACATTCAGCTTCCTACCCATTTTGTGTAGTGGGGGGTTTTTGTTTTCAGCCGGATATTAGTCTCTAGCACTAATTCAAAGATGTCACATGCTGAATATCACAAAATCAATCACCTTCTCACATCGACTTTTACCACTGCTTTCATTCAAGTGGCTGATACTTCGTAGCAATGTGTGTTTGACAGTGTTCTTCCAATCCCGTTGTTGCTGAAAGATGATCCACAACACGCAGAAGTACACTTATGAGGATTATGATCAGATGGAAAAATTCAGATATGGAGAATTTAGACATCAAATGGCAAATGGCAATGCTTTCTTGTATTTAAATTAACAGGATTTTAAAAGAACAGCTAGGAAGAATGATGAAGAGTTTGATATAACAGGGGATGCCTTCTAGATCTTGACAAGAATGACACAATGTCAAATTGCAATATGGTTTATATTATGTACAGTGGACGTTGGAGGTTCACTTATGCTAGGGTAGATTGTACGGTGAAACGGTGTGGATTCACTAAACTAGTATACTCTGCATTTAAACTTAATTAGTTGGATAAAGTTCTGAAGAACCCAGATTGCCTTGTAGCTTTGATTACAATGTTAAATTGGTCCAGACCATCAAGTGAAGTAATAGGAAACAAAGGTGTTTTTTGCACAAGTATATGGTGATTGCCTGGTAGAAAGATGATTATGCTGTTGTCATGATTCGGTGATGAGCCTTCTGGATTGAGTTTCTCCGATGCTTGCTTGCTACAATTTTTTCTTCTTAATGTTGTTACATCTTGCTCATTGTACTTCTTTACTTATTTGCCCTTTTTTGGTTGTGGAACATTATAATATTAGAGCCAGATAACTTAAAACAAAGAGTTTGTATAAATTAAATGATCAATTATCATAGATTGTATATAGATCCATGTTCAAGCATATATAGAAATTGACATACAACCGCTGTAGTAACTACCGAAATGGCATGGTACCAAAGTCAATCCAGCTAGCATTAGAAGACAGAATTAGAATTATATATTCCTTTCTGAAATAAAGTAAACACTACAAACTATGTTAAAACGTATACTGAAAAACTGAATGATCAGGTAATAACTTTAAAAACATGAATGACAGTTAAACTTGTAGGAGTTCTAAGGAGAGCAAGTTCGAGGACAAATGAAGTAGTGATTCTTCCAAAAACCTGAGGACTATTACAACTGATCAATAACTCTCATGTCCACACTAGAACAAAATTTGTTTAGGAATTTGAGGATGAAACTTTTGAGATGTCAGATGAGGAGTATTTGATCCCTCTGACCCCAGCAATTCGTTGACAACCACACATAAGGATTAGAAGACGAAACCTCTCTATGACAGGTTTGTCAAAGGCTGTTGGATAGCATGCTGTTACACTCTTCACCTATAACAAGACATTCATTGCTCCTTCCACTAAATCTGACCTTGAAGATAAACAGGTATACCTCACTAAGGTTCTAAGAGCCCAATAAGTATTTTGAAACTAACTTCTGTAACAGAATGAACTTTGGTCTCTAGTGAAAACAAGTAACAAGTCCATTTCAACTCTAAGACCACTGGCTTTAGCATCATGAGTTTCAAGTGTCAAGTCCCTCTCAAGCTCCAAGACCTAAAGAACACTTAGCCTCTGCCTCTAGTTCAGTTGAATTTCAAGACTATTGTCAAATGACTTCTGACCAAAAACCAAAGTGTCCACCATTGTATGAATCCTGAGTTTTTCTTTAGGAAATTGTAAAAACTCCTAGGAATAAATGTAATAAAGTGAGGGACATAAACAATAGGATCCAATAGTAGAAAACAATTCTTTTAAGGTTTCTATTGATGACATTCTTTGTTTGTATGGTACTAAATTATCATATAGTGATGATATAAGATTCTTGTGAGAGATAATATATGATCACAATACCTTTCTTGTGGAAAGAGATTTCTATTAAATATCTTGATGTGGGCTTTAACTCAAACAAAAAAATTTGGGGTTGATTAAGCATTAGTTAAATATCGCCTCAAATTATTTTCCATACGAAGCTTAATCATCTGTGTTGTTTGGCTCTGAGCTAGATGTGGAGAGGAATCCCACTCAGCATCTGTTTCATGCTTGTAGTAATGCTATATTCTTTGCTGAGGTAACAGTTTTAAGGAATTAGTACCCAGCAACTTGTGTTCTGCTGTATGTTCCATTTTTTCTATCCCGGTGGTTTTTCGAGAAACATCATGGCTGCCTGGAAGGACCTATGACTTGCCTGGAGTGCAGTCCCTACAAGCCATATTTAATCTTATTATCAACATATATTTAGCAGAGGCCTTGTGCTGTTAAGATGTTTACTCAACTGTACTATGGATTGAAGGAGGATGTAAGATGAGAGGTGAACTAGCATTGTATTAAGTAGTACCCACAGTAGGTTCTTTGCATTTAAAACAGGCCATATTATTATGCAGTGGGAAATCCGAAGATGAACAGAATTTTGGTAGATCTCATCAAATCTTACATGGTTTTGTAACTCATTAAATGATCCTACAAGGCATTGGTCCCAAGTCAGTAATTGACTTGGTGTCTCCATGTAATACTAATGTTGTATGCTGTGTGACATTATTTTGTAGGTACAATCCTCATAAGAAATAAAACGATTTAGGAATTGTAGATGTGGTTGTTGTCAGAAGCATGACAGGTAATAAATAGGGATGAAATTGGGGGGAAGACTATTGTGAAGTATTTATAGGAGTGATTTTACTTTTTATTGTGATGTAACCTTTTGGAGGGTGGATGATGGCAAAATCACTAGAAAAGGCACTTATAAGGACTTACCAAACTAAATTTTAAAATGTATATTATGTGGAAGAGAGCTTCAAAACTTTAACATTTGTTTCTCTGATTACACAACTTTGTGATAAAAAGAACAAAGTCCCTTTTCTACGCTGATACAGAGTGCCTTGTACTCACAAAGAGAAATTATTTTGTGGCCAACAACCCGAGAAAATACATGTGGATCTTAGAGTTTCCAAGAAGGCACAAATCTCTAACAGCTTCAATATGATGAAATCCAACCAGAAAAGAGACATTATCACCTTGATATATGTTTATATTGGATTTGACCATAGCAAAAGCAACCACTGATAAGTCTCTACAACTACAATGAGAGGCATAAGAAGGAATGCTCCTGTGAATTCAAACAACATATCAATAAGCATGTTTGGCAATGAGCATGGATTAGTCAATGGGCATGGCCCCTCCAAACTCTTCACAAATGATCACAACTATGTGTGTTTGCCATGAACAAAGGGAAGTAGAGCAACACAAGGCATCTCACAAGACCTATACACAGCTGTGACTACATTTGTTGAGCCTCCTCCATTACTTTCACAATATGATCATTTTGTCCTACTTCATCAAAGCATTGATCACAAGAAATACTACTAGGCCCTGGAGGTTACTGATGATTAAGCAGGTTTAGTTTGGTTTTCTTTTTGGGTGACTTAAGGATGAGACTATTCTATTCCTTAAGGTACTTTATTACTTTTATTTAGAAAACCGGTTTACAAGATAAAGAAGGTTAATAGCAATAAATGTGTAGTGCCAATTGATGGACACATGAGAGTTTAAACAAAATATTAAATTAATTGATACTTTCTCGGGGTGTCCAAGGGAAGGTTAAAATGATTTATATAATCCAGAACCCCACATACAGGACAAAAAGATGGGGGTGTATGTCGTAGAGAATGATGGCAGAACAGAATCGTAACCTAATATAGAGAGTGTCAGGGCAAGAACTAGTAAAGCTTGGCTGACTCTTAAGTTACCTACCATGTTTTAGACAGAAGTCAGTTAAGTACTAGCTTGTTAAAGTAGTTGAACAGGGATCTAGATGACACGTCCCCATGAACAAAAACACCCTATGAACAATTTCTAGTGAAAGTCTATACCCACATCAGTCACCTTAAACCTTTTGAGGGTGTCATGTTGACTATCCTAACACCAGTGACGCACTTGGAAAATAGTTTAAGGTGGAAAAGCTGATGAATGATTTATTGTTGTGTATGTCTGCTTCAAAGTTAAAGGCTAAAATGGGTCTATAATTAATCCAGCAAAAAGATAGAAGAAACCTTAATCTAAGAATTCTTGAAGATAAACTCTAATTGTTTCGTGGCCTTGGGGTCAAGAATTGAGTACTTTATGACCTTGTACTATTTTGACTAGATTCTTTTAGGTTATACTCGTTCAAATCTAAACCACCTCAGGTGTACAGTCATCACAAGATCCCACATATACATGCAGGTACACAACAAGTACTAAATCCAGATTCGAGTGAGAAGAATGACCAAGTAATTGTTGGGAGGGTGTGGGTTACCTTGCGTTTCGCGTTCAAAAGTGAACCTTCGGCGGTGGAAGGAAAGTGTGGGTGGTGGGAAGTAATCGACTATCAGAAGAACTTTTGAGGCTATAAAAGACGGAAGGAGACATGAAGGGCAAAGAGTGGAGCTAGCGTGTAGAAGTAAGGTGTTGTTGGGGGGTTTACCATAAGACACAAGGAACATTTTGAACAAAGCTGTATATGTTGTTCCTTGCTGGTAGTATTGACCTGCTGCTAGCATTTTTGTCTGCTAGTCTATTGTAGATCTACGTTGGATATCAGTGGGGGGGGGGGGGGGGGGCTGCTAGTAGAGTGTAGAGGGTATATTATATGAGGTGCTGGCTGAGAGCCTTTTCTAATGTGAATGCAGAGAGAGGGACGCTGTTCCATGGGGGCTGGATTGAAACATCAATTCCTCCTGGTAACGACATTGGGCTCAAGTGAACATTCTACAGATTTCCCTCGTATGGAGAGAGCGAGTGCGCTCGAGTGCTAATTCAAGAGGTGGCGCTGGGCGAGGCTGGTACTTGAAGATGGGAAGGACATATACCGGGAGCGATAGAGCGCGAGTGGTACTTGACATTGAGAGCTCTTCCTCTTCCTATGATCTAAGTTTTTGGTCTTAGCACCCATTGTACGTTATCCTGTTCCCACTGAAGAGGGATGGAACAACCATATCATTCCTCAAAATTCCAATTCCATGGAGATCTCACTTCAAATCCAGGTTTCAGACAAGAGGAATCAATGGAAGAAGTTCCAATTTGTGAATAGTCGCATTTGTCAGCTATGTTTATGATCAAACAAAGATAATCACACAGACCTTTAACATTATCTGAGTTTTTGCTTATTTTATTTTTCCCAACTTGAACCAAGTAGTTGTCCGCCCAAGCTCTTATGATTCTCTGATTGGGTTAAGATGGCAATTTTGCAAGAGAGATTCAACATGTTCTTATTATATTACGGATATTGAATGTGAGCTTGTTGTTTTCCCTTTGTCCTGATGGTAAATTATTGCTATTTGGTGACAAAAATGGATTCTGAAGCAACGAAAAGAAATGCAAGAGGAAGAGTAGTAAGGAATAAATGCCATTGTGGCTCAAGTCATTCGCAAATGAGGAAGGAGTGCATCTTGACTATGATGTAGGTGAGTATATTTGTTTCCAGTTGCGCTAGACATATAGACGACAATTAGCCCTATTTATGTATAGAGCATTTGCCTTTCTCACAGATAGGACTTTTAGTAGGAGTTTTACTATGAGAGTTGGAATAGATACAAGTGCCTTCCTTATAATATGGAAATTGACGAAGAATATTTATGTTTACTCAACCTAAGGGAATTGAAGAATTCCATCAATTTCCCTAAGCAGTGTTTACAAAGTTGTGAAAGCATTGTATGGTCTCCTCAAGCCACCAAGGGTCCTTGGTATTGAGCAATATTTTCTACTTTTCTGTAAAGCAATAATTACAGAAGAGTTACAATAGACAAAACACACTTTATTAAAGTAAAGATTCCCAAGGTATATAAATTACCTAGTATTAGGTCTTATGTGGATGAACATTATTTTGGGTCTACAATTAGAAGGCCCTGGTGTGATGAATTTTGCGGTGTATTGATGCAAAGGGAGAATTTGAGATTGTTTGCTATGGTGAGTAAAACCTTTTTTACTTTGATTGCAAGTTTAAGCAAAGCCTAATGGGATCTTTATCATCAGCCAAGACAAGTAAGTCCAGTACATGCTTAAAAATTTGAGCGATATGGAATAAGTGTGGAAAACTGCAGTTTGACAACCCTCTGTCGTAAGCGTCAAAGCCTAAATCCAAGGAGATGAACCTGATGAATGCGGCAATGTTAATTAGTTCATTATACGAGCTCCATTATAGGGATTTCCCTCATGTATTGACAGCTTCACAGGACCCTTGATATATGTTTGCAGAGAGTGCTTGTTGCTAAGCACACTCTTTTAGGATATGTTACACCTTTGACCTTCCAATTTGATGCAGTTCAATGAAAGATCTTTAAGTATCTTAAAGTCCTACGCAAACTAGGTCTCTCTGGTCCCACAAGAGATTCTCCTTTTCTGATATTGGCGACAACAGCAAATAGGTGGACGGGGAATGGTGAGACTATAGCGGGATCACAATGGTGATTTAGAAACCCACAACTGGTGGATGTTAGTACCCCTGGGTAGAATGGTTGATGTCTCATGCAGTGTAAAAAGCAAACCATTTGGCTAACTTCTTCAACTGTAAGCAGAATATGTAGCACGACGCTAACAGTTTGGTCAGGGTACATTGGATTCAAAATCAAATGCTTGATTAGGGACTCAAGTTTAAGAACACAAATTTTTTTATATGATAATCAATGCAGTAACCATCTGCACTTGTGATAAAAACACCCGTAAGTTCTTTTCACCAAAGAACAAAACGCACAAAAGATAATATTAGGCACCATTAATTATTAGAGATGCAAATGTAGAAAAATCTTATTCATGTGCTTAAAAGAAATACACGCTCCATAGATGCAGAAGAATTGAGTGTGCGGATTTATTGACCAATAAGCCTTTGATGAAACCAAGAATTTAAATATTCTTTCGGTGAGCGTCCACATTCTCTGTACCGCGGTGATCTCAGTCCCGAAGTGCTACGTGACAGAGAGGAGTGTGATGAGACTTACTATACTGTACCGATTCCAAGATGAGTGTGGAGACTTCTGAATTATAGGTGGTATAACTTTTTTCTCAAACATATCGGGTTGGTTATTAATTTTTTGTTTTGTATTTTATACCACATTCTATATATTTTTCTATTGGAGAGTTTACAATAAATTCTTTCTTCTATCTACGTATCTAAGATTTAGTGTATTAACACCTGGTATGGAGTAGTTACTTAAATTCTGATAGTAATAACTTGTATCTTTCTCCTTCCTATATCCTACATTGTATACTTCGATTTTACTTTCCCCGTGTGTTATTGGTCTACAAGAGATAATCCTTTTACCTTGCGCACAAGATGAGAGCCTATCATCTTCATCTCACTTGAGCTGTGGTTGAGCACTATTTACTACAATTCAACACAGTGAGATTAACCTTTCATCATGGAACACAGTCGCCTGTGCGCATGTATCGACGCTATTTAGCAGGTCTTTCTCTTAGAAGTTACTCATACCAGAATATGGCATTCTGTTTGGACTGTGTGCGATCTCTTACTCACGGTATGTATTTCTCTCTCTTACTTAATTGATGTATATTCTTTCGTCACTCAGCAGTCAAGTTCCTCATTCTCATCAATAGTGGTAGCTTTTAACCATTTGGTCTTCCTACATCTCTAACCCCTCGATATCACACACACCTTCTCTACTTGTTCTCAGCAACAGGAGTCTCTCTGTATTTAGTGAGGCCATCACCGCAGCGTTGGTTCTTCACTCTTAACAGACACATATGAGAGCTATCGTATTGCTGATGTGGTAGACGTCTTGGTAACTGTGTTCACATCCACAGTTAGAGCGACAGTTTTATTTTTTTCAATTCACAAGGTGTCTAGTGAAAGAGACTAATTTTTGCGGTGGGCCATGGTTAGATCTCATTAAAAATCGTGTCACCTAGTTGCCAAGAGGATTAAATTTAATGTTTTCTTCTCTTTTTGAGATGATAGTTAGTTAACCTTTGTACATCAAAAACCTCTGATTATTTTTAAAAGCTCTTTCCCTCCATTGATCCGACTTATCTGGTCTTGGTGGGGTGGGGGGGGGAAATGCACGTGTGACAGGGGTTACACCTCTATAGTAAAAGTATGTAACTCGTCCATTGGCGTCATTGGGTAGCATTATAGCATATAACTCAGAAATGACAAAATTGATATAATCAACAATGGGTGGTTGTTGGGCGTCTTAGTTTGTGGGTGGTTGGGTTTTGGTGTGGTGTTGGGGTGATGCCTCTGCCTCAAAGTAGAATGAGTATCTATCTCTCGATCTCCTCTATCTAGGATAGGGGTTGACACTTGTTGAGCAGCGCGCGCTCGCAAGTCGGTGTTAGGGTTGATGGATTATCTTATCGCGCGCGAAGTGAGAATATATACTCTGAGAGATCGAGTGCAGGGTTATCGTGCGCGCGAGTGATGTATATCTATCTATCGCAGTTGGTCTTCGAGCGCAGTAGCTCTTGGTTGCCGTTGAGACAACTTTACTCTTGTGGTCAAACAGATTTCTGGTCAATTGATTGTAAAGCTGTATCTGATCTCTAGCTGGAGAGCTGAGCGATAGAGTGAGGTCTAGATGACAGAGGTCGGCGGTCTCGGGGATTGGATTGAGGGTCGGGTTACTGATGCGCGCGAGCGCTCTCATTTTAATGCTACGCTTTGAGACAAACAGTAATCTAATATCTGACGCATCGAGAGTGGATATATAGTTATATCTATATATCTAGGTTCTCATATATTTGCGAGAATTGAAATATTATGGTGGTCTGGGGAGGTCAGGGGGATGGGGAGGAGGGGTGGAGGATTTGTGGAGTGAGAAGAGGTGTCTAGTCTCTATCTCTCTCTATATACATCTATGATCTCTCAGCTAGAGAGAAGTGTGTGCGAGAGTGCGTTAGGAGCTGCTGTAGCTCTAATATCTATCTCGAGTATACAGCGAGCCGAGAGATAGGTGTGAGTATCGAGAGATGAGAGAGCGACGACCCTCGATGAGAGAGTGAGAAGGAATTTGGGATCTGGTAAAATTTGATGGGGTGAATGTTTATTGTGGGGTTGAAAAATGATGTTTGATAATTTTGAGTGGGTGTATTTTTGGTGTGTGGTGTTTGTGGGATAGGGTATGTTGATTGGAGTATGGGGTTTTGTTGTTATTTTTTGAGTTTGAGGGGGATTGTGGGTAAGTGGGGAAGAGTATATGATGGTGGTGTTCTTGTGGATAGTGGGTGTTATTTTAACATTTCTGATGGTGGTGGTTTAGTATTGAATTCTTAGAGGGAGTTATGGTGGGGTATGGGCGGAGGGTTGGGGTTAAAATGGAATAGTTCGTGATGAAGACTGAGGTGAAAAAGTGTGATTGATGATTTTTGATGTTGATGGTTATGGGGTTGATTTATAATTGGGAAATAGTATAAATGGAATGTATGTAAGTTTATTGTTATCTGGAAAGAGAATAGTTATTTGTAAGTAATGATTTAATAATTATAATTGTTAAATATAATTAATAGATAATTTTTAATAATGGTGGGGTGATGGGTCACACTTCTGACAACCAACATTGTCACTCTTTTCTTTAGGAGTCCCTATAGGGCTGATCAGACCTTTTCACTTCCACAAATGTAGAAGTGAAACACTGGAGTATCTTTTTTCCACACCACTCCTCCCAGTGTCCACTCAATTCCCCCTATAGTCCAACCTCAGGAAGGTGCCTGAGGACCTTACCCCCCCACAACTACTGCTTTGGTATTCCTCTAGTGTCTGGAACCCTTGTGCAGAAAGTTTAGTACTTGGAATATAAGCTTATACGTCACACAAGCTGTTATTTTAAAGGATAGGTGGGATAAATTGCGTTAAGAAGTGATAAATCTTTGGCGCACAGTCTGCACAAACTCAAACAAGGAGCAGAAAGAGGGTTGTATATGAGTGTTAGTCTGATAAAGAAAGGAAGAAGAGCAGGGATTTGGATCCTCTCATCAAAATTTAGCTCAGGCCTACTCTTAGCTGCTTTCAAATCTGTTCCACATGTTGATGGTATTATCAATTTCTACCTGCTAGCTTGACTATTCTCTTGCCTAAGTCTACTTTCTTTCCTACTGGTAGTGGATCTGGAATTGAGTGTTTTCTCTTAGAGGTATAGTTTCTACTGGTACCTGACTAACCTTGCAGGTAAATCCAACCAATGGGAAAAATAACCTATCATGGAAGTATACACTCCTGTCAAAAAAAGGACAATTTAGGCAGATAGAGAAGACAGGCTTGGGAGGAAGCGCTGCACTAAAAGATTTTTGAAGAAGAGCATAGCTAATTTGGATGAAGAACAAGAAGCAGAGATGCTGAGAAAAAAGACAACAAGATGTGCTGATATTACATAGCAAAATACTTTAGAACAATCTAATAGTAAGGATCGCGCGGGACTGAACAGATATCATGGGTCAAGATTACGTATGGCCAACAGGTCTTACTCTCTCCTGCACATCTCTATTATTTGGACACTGCATGTCAATGATAAGACACATTTTGCTGCAATAGGAATGGTTGCTCGTAACATTGCTGAAAGAATAATAGCTTGTTTCCTGCAACAAAGGTTCCAAAAAAGAGGAAAAAAGCCTATGACTTTATGATCAACAAAAAGGCTTACAGTGAGGAACCTTTGTGAAATAAAATGAGATGACAAGATTCAATTATTAAAACTGACTGAGATGAGAGCTGGTACGATATGTGAAGCATTGATTTAAATCCTAGTCTGATGACCCGACACCCTGAAACTCTGACGTCTTCTCATTTCGCGCTAAAAGCTCACAGGTTAAAGTTTTAGATAACATGATGCTACAAACTCCCAGCACATCAAGAGGACTCTTAAAAGAGCTGTAAAAGATTTGAGTTGAACAACACGATAGTTTCAAAGAAGCCGAACAGCTCCAACATGAAGCGTATCCTAAGTTCTTATCCGATCAACCTGATGTACCTCAACACATAGCTACTATGGTTTAACCACTAAGTTAATCACTTCCCTTCAACACAAAACCATTGATCTGAGTTCTTCTAATAGCACAACCTATATGTTTTTAGAAGTTCATCACTGGGTGCCTGAGAAAAAGGGGCATACCTATGGGCACCATGTAGGAATGTCTTCCTTAGAACCTCGGGAAGAATCCTCTAACTGGCCATTGGATTTGGAGATTTGCATGACAGATCAATCAACAAATAATCTTTCAGATGAAGATTTCCTGCCGCTGAATAGATATCCTGTCTTATTGTTTAGTGGAATCCCTGCTATTACTACTTTGTGTAGGCGTAGGTTACCGTACTCTACTTGTTGCGATACAATGCTTTTTGCGTTGATAATGAATAGAAAAAGTATCTTATATTCCAAATATTTTACTCATCACAGGAAAATCTTCATCAATGGATGTGACAATTCAACGACAAGATTTGTTACGAAGCTCTATGAGATGGCTGAAGTCAAAGTTTCACTGAAGAACCATCCCACATTTCTGGGAGTTTGCGCTTGAGGTAAATATGTTCCGAGTGGGTGATCTTCAATCAAAGTACTAGATTGACTTAATCACATAAGTGTGGACTTCTGGTTACTTAGTTCTCGCGGTTTGGTATTATCACTAACAATGCAAGTAAGTGCAGTTAGAGTAGACATTTCCAATTTCCAATGTTCATAGTTATTGAAACCATTTTCTGCAAGGTTGTGTCCTATGGTGTGTGTCATATGTGGATCAATATCCTCTTATTCATTCAAACATATGAAGAAGATGCTGAAGCATAAATATTGGAGATAATGAAAATGAAGGTCTGAGGAGGAATGATCTGCACTTTATCTGATTCCGATGATTCAAATTCATCAAGAATACAAAATTGCCTGTAAGTATTCCTTCTGCTTGATCTAACTGGGTAACCCCCTTCTCTCCTCATCGGGGTGGACAATCCTGCAAAGCGTTGTATCACTCTCCTTTATATTTTCTATCAAACTGCCGCTATTGCGTTTTTTTTTTAGGTTTTAATTCATAAATGCTTTGGAAAGACCTTGTTATTTCAAATGGTTTTTTGCGCTTTTTTGTTTGGGTCAAATTCTTCTGAGTTTTTGGATACTAGAAAGCTGTTGGTTGTGGCCACATTCTTGATTGAGAACTGTTTTTAATTTTATTAAATTTGGGAACATGTTTATTCCTGGCACAATTATTTCAAGGACATTATTTTCATTCTGCGGTGCATAACACCCAAACAGTGGTGTCTCAATTGCCATGGCCTTTAAGGCTAGAATAATAACTTTGGGTTCTCAATTACCAAAGCGCCTATTAGGCTAGAATTAATTGAGATAAGGTTTTCAATTCCCATGCGCGTCTTTTGAAACCATAATAGAGTTGATTATAGATTTAAATGGTTACCATTCTTTACATCCAATAGGTTCACTCCACAACTAGATGATGTTTTTAAGTAGCAAAAAGTGAGATGGTTTTGCAATCCACCAAGGGAGTAACCCATTTTGGGTCCAAAAGGATTTGGCGCGTCTACGTCCCCACAAGCAAACGGCTTATTGCTGGGTAAAGGCTTATAAAAATCCATTTAATGTGCTGTGATGATTATGCCAAAAATCATTAGGGTACTTCCAATATCAACCAATGATTCATTCCTAAGAAAAAAAATTGCGGTACTGGTCTATTTTTTCCCCAAGGTGATGTCATAATTCACCATATTAGAGTTAGCTACTCCCAATAGTTTAAAAGCTACACTTCTGGTAAAGGCGGCTCACATCAAATCCATTTGTAATTTCTATGAATCACCTCATCCCCCAGGAGTTAATACACCATGGATCTAAGCTAAAGAATAGTATTTGGTAACCTTGCATTGCGATGTTTATTCATGTTTAGCTGATTCAGAGTCTTATATGAAGAGTTAGCTAGGGAGCTTTTGAGTATAGCTCCATTGCTGATCCAATTTCCTTATCTGTTGATACGGAGAAGACTTTCACCTGCAGTAAAGATCACCGATCTTTCTGATATCAAGAAGTATTGGAGTTTGCTTTCAAGATATGTTGTTCTGTTCTATCAAAAGATCAAATATTCCGCCTTTTGGATATTTTCAAAAAAAGTATCTATCTAGAAACTTGAGTCTATAACTGTGTCAAATTTCATAAGTTCTAGGGGAGGATTTTCAAGCGAATCATTGTAAAAAGATAGTTATCTACTAGAAGCTATTAGGTCCTACTTGTGTGGTAGTAGCGATTAAAAATGCTCCTGCTAGTAGGTAATGTAGTTCTGCTACTGGTACTAAATGGACTCTAAAGGATATAAATAAACTTTACTCTATAGTGCTGAAAAATGATGAGCAATACATCAACAGGTATTTTGCCAGCTGTGTGAGGAGAATGATAAGCCAATTAATCTATCTAAGGAAGTATTTATGCTACTCCGAGTTGAGAGTATTATACGAGTTAGATTAAGTGATAAGGATTTGCATGAGATATCCTAGGAATTTTATAATACTTTATCTCTTTTAAGCGAGTCTAGTAAGCAGGTTTGTTATGGTTTTCAGAGTATTTAAGAAACCTCAGAGCGGACATGAGACTGAAAGACACACATCGAAAAACCACTTTTATTATTAGTTAATTGAGAATTAAGCACCTATGTCATATCATTGGTATATTTTTTTGAGTAATAAGTCTCTCTTTTATATAGTCCACTGTTGTTTTTAAATACAGTGCGTTACAACAATAGTTTATTTGCGTTTATGAGTCTCATCTTAAGAGTTGCTTTGTGAATAAATAATACTCTACAACCCTTTAATAGGCTTAAAAGATCTATCTATGTGAGCAGACCTTGACAAACACAACATATATAAATTTTATACATATAACATGTCAACATCAAATCCAAAACAAACATACACTTTTTCATTCATTAACCTATAACATATTCTAACTAAGTGCCGCCACACTTATGCCGCACGCATCTAAGGGACTTATAATGGAAGAAATGCCATGAATAATGGGGAACTTCAAGCATAATGAAGCCAACTAACACATGGGTAACTTAAACACAACTTTTATAAATACATTAACTATGACAACATCAAATCCAAAACAAACATACATTTTATTCATAACCTTAACATTTCTACTAAGCCCCACACTTATGCCCAAGCATCTAAGGACTTATAATGGGTAGAAGCCATGAATAAGGAACTTCAAGCATTGGAAGCCAACAACACATGGGAACTTATGCTATTACCTCCTGACAAATACCTATTAGATGCAAATGGGTCTACAAAATCAAATTTCATGTAGATGGTATCATAGAAAGGTACAAAGCAAGGCTAGTAGCTAAAGGATTCACTCAGAAGGAATGGATTGACTATACAGAGACCTTTGCTCCAGTAATACATCACAACTGGTTCATTAAACAACTAGATATAAACAATGCCTTCCTCCATGGAGATTTGCATGAAGAGGTTTACATGACAATTCCACAAGGCTACTCAAAACAACTCCCTCCAAACACTATCTGCAAACTTACAAAGTCTCTCTATAGATTAAAGCAGGCAAACAGACAGATGTTTCACAAATTAACAACCTTTCTCTTAACCATTGGTTTCCAACAAAGCTATGCAGACACATCCTTATTTACTTTATCTCAAGGTTCTCACTTTACAGCACTGTTATTATATTTTGATGACATTCTACTTGTTGGTAATCATCAACGTGTCATCAACTCAATCAAAGACTTAGGACCTCCCCACTATTACTTAGGAATTGAAATCCTTAAAAATGCTCATGGATTGGTAATTTCTCAATGGAAGTATGCTTTAGAACTTCTCAGGTGTGGAAATGTTCTCAATGATAAACCAATCTCAACTCCCCTTGATCTAATTCAGAGTTTGAATCTTACATATGGTGAACATCTGTTAGACCCATACTTGTACAAAACCTTGGTGGTAAAACTCATCTACCTTACAATTACAAGACCTGACATCTCATTTGTAGCTCACCTATTAAGTAAATTCTCCCAGGAACCTAGAACTCCTTATATGAAAGATTTTCTCAAGGTTCTCAGGTATATCAAACTATGTCCAAGACAAGGCCTTCACTTTCCTACAACAAACAATCTTCAACTTACTGCTTATTGTGATAGTGATTGGGCTTCTTGTCCTATCACTAGAAGATCTGTCACATGATATGCTATGTTCCTAGGATCTTGTCTAATCTTATGGAGCATAAAGAAACAAACTATGGTATCCAGGTCTTCCACAGAAGCTGAATACAGGGATCTAACAGACTACACTTGTGAGCTAACATGGCTCAAATGTATTTTTAAGGATTTACAACTATAAGTCTAAAGTCCTATCCCTATTATCTACTGTGATAATTCTTCTACTATTGCCCTTGCCTCCAATCTAATACAGCACGTCACGACAAAAAATATTAAGATAGACTACCATTTTGTGAGAGACAAAATCATAAGCAAGCAAGTTTTACCAATCTTCATATCTAGAAAGTTTCAGGCAACTGATGTTCTAACTAAAGGAATTCCCAAAGTTCTTCATTACAACTGCTTATCCAAGTTTGGCATTTGTGATCCTTTCATAATGCCAACTTGTGGGGGGGGGGGGGGGTAAAGGAATTAATGAAGCTCATAAAGCCAGCTCAAGCTCAAAACAAGACAATTATAATGCAGGCATCAAAGTCAACTTAATAAAGTCAACAATGCAGCTTCAACAATGAAATAAGCTCAAGCTTCACTACAGTGCTCAAACTAGATGTAAAGACAACAACAAAAACAACAATGATACCCAATCCCGCCAGAGCAGGGTATGAGGGAGGTAAAATGTAAACAGATCATACCTCTACCCATGAGAAGACTCACGAGTAAGGAGACTGCTTCCGAGTAGACCTTCAGCTAAGAGAAATGAGGGGAGAGAGCAAAAGAATGCCGTCATTTTTTTTAAAATTTTTTATTTTTTATATTTTTATATTTTTTTATTTTTGTAGCATGATAAAGCAAAAGAAACAAGGCAAGAGAAGATACAGAGGCAAGATACAAAATGCAAGCAAATACACAAGGCAAGCTAGATGGGACAAAAGCAAACAACACAAAGCACAAAAAGCAAAAACAAACATACGAACACGAAAGAAGGCATACAAAGAAAAAAAAAATGAGCAGGCAAACACAAACCGCAGACATGCTACAAAAACACGAGAAGTAAACAAAAGCCATAAAGAAAAAAGAACATACTAAGTAAAAAGATCACAAAAGCGAGGCAAAAAAAGAAGCTAAAAAGACCTAGAAGCCCTACTAAAAGAAAGCAACAACATATTGGCAGCAGCAAGGACACAAGACAAAAAGGCAAACCATGAAAGCACACAAGAAACCAAACAAGCAAAAAACCAGGAGAGCAAGTAACACAACAAGCAAATGAAGACAAGGCAAACAAATGGCAACCAAAGCAAGCATAAAAAACAAGGCAAAGAAAGGGAGAAAAGGAACACACAACCTTATGCGATCATCAATGCAAAAGGGCCACAGGGAGAGCTACAACGCGCCTAGAAAAGCAAAAGGAGGAACAAGAAACCCAAAAACCCTCTAACCCCCTAGTCTAATTCTACCCTACCACACTAACATGTCAGAAACTAAGGAGGCAAAAGGGCCAAACAAACAAAAGAAGCAAAAAGACACAAGGCAAGCAAAGCACTGCAAGAAAAGAATATAAACATATCAAAACCAACCAAAAAAGGGGAGCAGAGGAAGCAAAAAAAGCGAATGAAAAAAAGACAAAGACACAAACAAGGCAAGGATAAACGATCAGGCACACAAGAAACACAGGAAGCAAAAACATCTCTAAGTCTATCACCTAACCCTCTAATCTAATTCTAGCCCTCCACTCGTTCCTATCAATGGTCATGTCCTTAGACAAGAGTAGCTCCTTCATGTCAAGCTTCACTCTATCCTGCCGCCTAAGTTTTGGTCTACCCCTTCTCTTTAAGCCTTTAACTATCAAAGCTTCTACTCTCCTAACTGGTGCTGACTGTGGTCTTTTCCTGACATGCCCGAACCACCTCAACCGTCCTTCCCTCATCTTGTTGATGATAGTCTCCACTTCAAACTCCGCTCTATACACTCCATTTGGAATCATGTCATGCATTGTTTTACCACAAGTCCACCTTAGCATACTCAACTTCGTAACTTCCATCCTCTAAGCTAGAGTTTTTGTAATAGGCCAGCACTCTGACCAATATAATATAGAAGGTCTAATTGCCACTCTGTAGAATTTCCCTTTTAGCTTGATAGGGGGACTTTTCTATCTAATGGATCTTGTGGCCGCCCTCCACTTCAGCCATGCTGCTTTAATACGGTGAGATACATCCTCGTCAATCCTCACGGGTTTGTGCAGCATCGATCTCAAATATCTAAAGGACTCCTTAGGTTGTAAGATCTTGTCTCTAATACAAATATTCACTTCTTTGTTGTGGGCGATCTTCATGTTACCAAAGTCGCATATTAGATATTCAGTCTTCTCTCGACTGACCCTTAGGTCGTTTTCTTCTAGTGCTTCTCTCTAGTTCTCCGGTTTGTTGTTTAAACCTTCCACTGATTTCGAGACAAGCAAAATGTCATCAACGAAAATCAAGCACCATGGGATGTCCTCCTGAATCCCTCTTGATAAATGGTCTATAATCAAAGCAAATAGGTATGGGCTAATTGCTGAAACCTAGTGTAGCCCAGCTTCCACAGGGAAAAACTCTGTGTTTCTAATTGAGGTTCATACTTGAGTCTCCACACCATCGTACATATCCCTAATAACCTTAATGTATCTCCTTGATGCTCTTTTGTCGATTAGGGTCTTCCAAATCAACTCCCGTGGTACGCTATCATACGCCTTTTCTAGATCTATGAAAGCCAAATGCATGTCTCTTTATCTCTCCATGTACTTCTCTATAAGGCTTCTAACAAGGTGTATTGCCTCGATCGAGGATCGTCCAAGCATAAAACTGAAAGTGGTTCTCAGATACGTTAGTTCTCTTCGCTCCTTCTCTCGATCCCTCTTCTAAAAGCTTCATGGTGTGACTAGGAGCTTGATTCCCTATGTGGCTTGCAAAAACTTGGACATCGCCTTTATTTTTTAAGTTAGGGATAACGTCCTAAGTTCTACTCCTCAGGCATCCTTCGCGGCTTGTCATAGATCGTGTGGAAGAGGCAAATAAGCCAAGCTTATACATTCTTCACCTAGGTTTTTCTAAGCTTTATGGTTTTTGGCCCGGCCCTTCTGCCTTTTTAATCCATATTCTATAAGCAGTCCTCACTTCAGCTGGCTAATCCTAGGTAGTAGTAGTCAATGCACGGCAAATATGCTAGGTTCCATCATTCTTAGCCGTCACTCTGATTCTCTCATGTTGAAAAGAAAGGAAAAATATTTTCCCCATATTTTCTTGATCTCTTCTTCGTCTTTAATGGTTCGACCTCCTTCGTATTTTATAAAGCATATGTCCCCTAGATCCCTTTTCCTTCTCTCTCGGGCTTTTGCAATTTTGAAGATAACGTTTGCTCCCTCCTTAGAGTCAAGTTTCTTGTACAGTTCTTCGTACGGCTTCTCTTTCTCCTGGGAACCATATTTTTTAGCCTATCTCTTAACTTCTTTATACCTCTCATGCGCCCTAATATGCTCTTCTTGATTACCTTCCTGACACTAAAGTAGCTCTTTAAACCTTGCTTGTTTCACCGTGACTTTAGATTGCACCTTTTCACACAGCCACCAAGATTCCATACGATCCGTATGGGTCTTCGATGTCCTAATAGCCACACCAAGGGAATCCTTCACCGCATCTTTGATGGTAATTGCAAGGGCGTTTCATATATAATTTGCATCACACACATATATGGCCTTTATTTGTGTATAAACACCCTTTGCAACTCTTGATCTAAATGCATCTCTCGTGTCACCATTGAGGTTCTTCCACAGGATTCTCGGCACCGCACTCCCCACTCTCCTGTGTCAAAACCTCTTAAATAAAGTGTCAATTTCCAGAAATCTGTCTTGGGAAGAACATGCTTCTCTTGGAAAAACTCTAAAGTCTTTACACGCCTTGAGGTCTCCTCGTCGCACCAACAAATAGTCAATTTGGGCGCACCGACCCCCGCTCTGAAAAGTAATCAGATGGTGTTCCCTCTTCGTGAAGTACGAGTTTACTACAACCAAGTCTGTGGCAAGTAGCAAAAACTCAGATCGTGCGACCTTCCTTATTTCTTACTCCACAACTAAACCCTCCGTAGACACCCGAGTATCCCTCTGTCTTAGCTCCTATATGCATGTTCAAGTCACCCCTTAAAAATAGTCGTTGGTCTGTCGAGGTGTCCATCATAACCTCGTCTAGCGAATCTCAGAATGTCTTCTTTTCTTCCCCACTCAAGCCTACTTGGGGTGTGTACACGTTGATCACATTAACGATTTCTCCCTTAATCACCAGCTTTAATAATATGATCATACCGCTACACCGGTTCACGTGGACTACTTTATCCTCATGAACACCTTCTCTAAATCGTTCCTCTATATTTCTAGCAGTCTGAGAGCCTAAGTCAAAGGCTAATAGCCATTTCCCTCTTATCCTAGAACCCTTCGGATTTCGTCTCCTTGAAAACACGTTATTTTTTGTCTACTTGTATATAAAGCTACAAAACATCGACAAGCTCTAAGAGCTTTCCGGTCAGGGAGCCTACATTCCAACTACCCACCTTAATCTTCGTTTTATCTCTTACCCTTACTACCTCTCCTAGTCTCCCTAATATTCATCCACCCCACTCGGTCCGGATAGAAATGGACTCAGATACCATCCACCTAATGCCTCTATTCTACTCTACAACAACATAAAGTTACAACAAAAAAAGCAATTTATATCAACCACAAAAAAAGGGAACGCGAGATGAATATACAAGATGTAAAAAGAGGCAAATTTACAAAGAAGGAGGCGTATATAGAATATTATATGAAACAAGATAAAAGAGGAAAGTAGCAGATGTAAAAAAAATAACAGCACGTTAAAGGGTAAAAAAAGGTAAACCTTAGCTGCCAAAAAAATTCGGTGGTCAGTGGTGGTCTGCCGCGGTGGTGGCGGCAGTTTCCGTCGGTCTGCGGTGGCGGTGAGGACTTCTTAGATCGGGCTCGGAACAGTGATTTGATCCTCCAATCTCGGATGCACTTGGTGGCAATCAAAAAAACGTTGGACATCGTAAAAAAAGCGACAAAATAAATCTTTACAAGCTCCGTGGTTGTCGCTATGCGTGGCGGCTCCGGTGGTGGTCCGACTTATGGGGTTAAGCTCGGGGGAGTGTGGTGATTTTATTGATGATAGCAAATTTGTTGTTGATGCTTATAAGTGATGATTTTTTTTGAAACTAGATGTAAAGATATGTAGCTTAATTAATTCAATAATGTAATTAGTTTTATTATAGTGTAATAGCAGTGTAATTATAGTTAGAAAGTAGCTTAGTTTGACTTTTCTCTATTCAGTATATATAGAGATGTACTGTATCATTTTTCAGTTAACAGAATTCAAAAAACTTTTCCCGCAAATATCTTTTTTTCTCAACTCTCTTTGATTACCAACAATAGTGTTTTAAGCATTCAGAATGATGGTGTTGTATTCGTAGCAGCTAATTGTTGGGTTTTTACATCTTTTAACCATTAAATACACGAGTACGCAGCGGAAGATTAAACACATATAGAACTTATAATCAACAAGAGTTTAAGAACGCGCGTACCTTTTAGAAATAAACAAACCGCCTTCTTGAATACACTCGTAAATATAACAACCACGCGAAACCACTAGGATCAAAAGTATGATCTATCTAAGTCGACACACACAATACCTTCTTAGCAAACAACGAGGTATGCTAGTACTAGTAGTGTTTAACCAAACGATCACCTTCATCTTTAATTCAATCAACACATGAATAAAACACCACGGTTGTGGTGTTCGATCGCCAAACCAAAACCCTAGGGGTTGTTTGGTTCGATCGCACGATAAGGGAGAGCAAAACTGAAAACCCTAAAGGGTTTAGAGCAATGGTCGAACAAAAGAAGAAGCACAAGGGAAACTTAAGGTTTAGTGATTTCAAGTTATGAGAATAATGAAACCAAAATCCCCTATTTATAACCCTTGTTGCTTGGAATGCAAGCAAGCAATCCTACCTCCTTAAAGAGAGGGGTTCGGCCGACTAGGAAAGAAAAGGAATAAACCGCAACCTTTCATTCTTTGGTTTCTGCATATTAGTCCTTTAACTATTAACGACTAATATTTATTCTCGTTAAAACATTTAACGATTTGTTAAATCACTAAATAATATATTACTTTAATATATCAACTCATTGTTCTACATATTAACGTGTGCGTCCCCGTAGGATCGGATAGATTTTCGGACATATATAATTTATACATGGACATATTCCAACAGCTCCCACTTAGACATGTACAAATAATATAACTAACATTAGTAAGGTCTTGCAACAACGTCACATGCTCCAGAATCTTTCGAGCGTGGTTCATAAAGACACGGATAAATGATTTATGAATATACAATACCTTTGTTTCTGATACCGTGTTAAAATGGATATGGATCAAGGTCATTCCATTATTTAACGATTCTGTTTTCTTGTTTATGTAACTAATCAAATTACCAAAAATTATGAGACAATCTCTAACATGAGTTTTCGGGTACGGCATTACACACATCTGATTATTCTAAGAGGGGACAGAGTGGCATCATTCTTCTCTCAATTTGAACAAGGAACAAATTCTTTATTGACTTCAAGTGTCTAGTATTCAATGCTTCACAATATCTTCTGGAAATTGCCCTTATTAGTCACATTTTTAGGATTACTTAAACTAGATCAAGGAAGGATTAATTCACATAATGCAAGGACCTACTTGACATATCATGTCTAAGGAATTTTGTAAATTAAAATCACTTACAAGATTAACTTAATGACGATGATCCATAAAGTAATATTCTTGTTAGTTGGGGAAATCCAATATTCATCTTATGAATATTATGTGAGTTTGGTGGACACATCTTTAATATCTATAATATCACCAATCACTCAGGTTTATCTTAATTTAACAATATTCTCATATTATTAGTCCGACAACGGATTAAAAATTTAGAATAATAACAATATTATTATTATGATTTTAAAACATGCAAATAATAGGACACAATTAAGTTAAAAATAACAAAAATACCAAGTATCATTATCATAAAATAAATTGTTCAAACATCCATTATCCAAATACTAAAATACAAATCTACATAAAACTACTAGCTAAACGAAGTCCTATGCTCCTAACATGTTGAGTAAGCTTTCCTTTAGGTAAAGCCTTCGTAAAAGGATCAGCTAGATTGTCATCTGTGTGAACTTTAAGAAGATTTATCTCGCCCATTTCAATACACTCACGAACATAATGGTATCTTCTATGAAGTATCTGGGCTCTTTCTGAACCCATTGTCTCCGTTAAGCAATAAAAAGTGTGGCAGAGTTGTCGCAAAACATCTTAATAGGTTCATTTATTATTGGTATTATACCAAGCCCTAAAATAAACTTCCTAATCCAAACAGCTTCCATTGCAGCTTCTGAAGCAGCAATATATTCGACTTTTGTAGCAAACATTGCCGTAGTACTTTGCTTGGAGCTTTTCCAGTCCACCGCGCCTCAGTTCAAAACGAAAACATATCTTGTCTGAGATTTGATGTCGTCTCTATCAGTCTCAAATCCAGCATCGCAGTAGCAATCAACTTGATGTGTGTTTTCCAAGCTTTAAATTTATAATACTAGAAATACGTTTTACTAAAAAACAACACTCGGGAGATTATACCGTTCATGTATAGTATTGGCTTTAGATGTCAAGTCCAGGTTGTTCCCGGTATTGAGTTTTCATAGTTGTAATTAGCGTGATTAAGGTTAATAAGATTGTCACGGATCAAATTAACCAAATCTTGCATATATCAGATATTATAACGAAAGCAATTAAAAGATGATTCAATCAAATGATTAAGGTATGTTTGTTTAGGCAATGATCACTTAGAATGGATTTCTGGTTTTGAAATAGGGTTTAAATAGAGTTACCACAAGTTATAATCCTTTCGGCCTTTAAATACTACTAGTGTTATACTCGATTAAATACAACTAATCTTTTCGCCTTTATTAAGTTATTATAACCAATATATTAAGTGGAATAATTAAACACATATATAAAAGAACCCTTTTGGCCTATATACTTGTGTAAAACTATGTTTTACCAATTCAATAAACTCATATCCAAACACTCTATATCCAAGATCACATTATGCTCCAACAAACACAAGGATGACTAACTCATAATGATCGAGTAACAAAAAACATAACATTCATCATGGATTCAACAAGGATTATATTCAAAAGAGTACCAATTCCAAGAGCAAAGTATGGTGTTCATAAGATATTCCATAAGAACACTTTATTATAGTCAAAGCAAAATCCGAAAATATGGAACAATTCCGTCACAATTGGCTTATTGATTCGAAATACACTCAAAACTATGCCTCTTTGATGGATCAAACCTAGAATAATAATGAACTTAACCTAGACAATCCAACTTCTTCAAGAGAACTTTGTTTCTAATTGGTGGTGATAATTTGTATTATCAAGGTGTTTAGATCAAAGGTTCTCAGGCCTTTATCACCAAAAACACCCCTTCTAAGGGTTCCAAACGAATGGGGATTGTGTGTGAGAGTTGTGTGAGAGTTGAGAGGAAAAGGGGCCTTATATAGGCTGTTTCGGGGGCCAAGTGTGGCGCACTTACAAATAAGTGCGGCGCACTTGAGGTGTAAATGTTGTCCCAATTAATGGCATTAAATTCTCTTAAATTCGAACAGAAGTGCGCCACACCTTTTTAGAAGTGCGTCACACATTTAGTACTTTCAGCACTTGGTCTTTCGCAAGGTTGTAGACAACTGAATTCTCTTCGCGTGGCCGCTTGAATCAACTAAAACGGAGTTCGTATGACCGGAGTTATGATCAAAACAGTAAACAAGGCTGATTAGACAGAAAGTGCGCGGTTTTTGGGCAAGTGCGGCACACTTTTGGTATTTTCAGCAAGTGGCCTTTTCCAAAGTTGTAGATAATTGAATTCTCTTTCCGTGACCGCTTGAATCAACTCAATCCGAGTTCGTATGCTCTAGTTATGGCCAAAACAGTGGACAGGTGTCGGGAGATCTTTATCTTGAGTTTACTTTTTCGTTTAAGCTTCTTATCTTCGTGTATTCTTTCGTTTTCTTCCACGACACATACCTAGAACATATAATAGCAAATATACTTGATTAAGTACCGAAATTTCATGAGAAATGATCAAATAAATGCAAATAATGCCGCCGAAAACATGTATAATTTAGACGTTATTAAATCCCTCCACATTAGCTAATAAGTAACTTTTCCTCTTTGGAAAAGTTAGTTGTTCAAATAATAAATCTTTTCCTTTTCCTATTTTCTCTCATCTCTCTCTGTCTCTCTTTTCTTTCTCTCTCTAACTCACTCTCTTTATCTTTTCTAGATCAAATTCGTGTATGATATATATGTTATAAAGTGTTAAAGGGGATCCTACACATAACCAAACCAAACACCAATTAAATATTTCGGTCTGGTTTCAAACCAAACCGTACACGATTAAAATTTTCGATTCGGTTTCGATCTAGTTTCTTTTTCGGTTTATTCAGTGTCAAACCAAACACTGAACACCCCTAGTCGCTATTTTTTGTTTGTAGCAAACCTTTACGGTACAAAAAAAATTAGAGTAAAATACATTTTTGGTCCACGTGGTTTACTGGGTATAACACTTTTGGTTTATTTTTCAAAAATCTTACAGATCCACACAAATACCCAACAACCCGTTTCACTTTTGGTCCAAATTTACTAATACTGTTAGTTGACCTATATTTGACCGTTAATTAAGAGGGGTTTTTGGTCTTTTTTATCTATTATATTATTATGAAGAGTTAACTGCATTTTTGGTCCTTGCGTTTTAGTGCGTTTTTCTCTTTTAGTCCAAAAATTCAAAAAGTTTTTATTTAAATATTTTTTAATTTTTTTAATTTTTTTTTTTTGAAAACTTGTGTTTGAAATTTATTTTATTATTACTATTATTAACACAAATATATAAAAACGTAACGTAACATATGAATCGGTTCGGTTAGTTCGGTTATTTTTTATTATTTTATTATTATTGTTAATCGACAACAGATTAATTTAGAATAATAAATATTATTCATGTATTTAAACATGCAAATATAGGATACAATTCAAGTTAAAAATAACAAAATACCAAGTATCATTATCATAAAATAAATTGTTCAAACATCCCTTATACAAATACTAAAACACAGATATACATGAAACTACTAGCTAAATGATGTCCTATGCTCCTAGCATGTTGAGTAAGCTTTCCTTTAGGTAAAACCTTAGTAAAATGATCAGCTAGATTGTCATCTGTGTGAACTTTAAGAAGATTTATTTTTCCTAGTTCAATACACTCGCGAACATAATGGTATCTTCTATGATAGTGTCTGGCGCCTTTCTGAACCCCCGGTTCGTTGGCAAATTGAAGTGCGGCTGAATTATCACAAAACATCCTAATAGGTTTGTTTATTGTTGGTACTATACCAAGGCCTGAAATAAACTTCCTAATCCAAACAGCTTCCATTGCAGCTTTTGAAGAAGCTATGTATTCAGCTTCTGTATCAGACATTGCAGTAGTACTTTGCTTGGAGCTTTTCCAGTCCACTGCGCCTCCATTCAAAATGAAAATGTATCCTGTCTGAGATTTTGTATCATCTCTATCGGTCTCAAATCCAGTATCGCAATAGCAATCAACTCGAAGTTCAGCTTCCAGATTTCCACCATAAACCAAGAACATATCTTTAGTATTTCTTAAATACTTAAGAATATTTTTCATAGCAGTACAGTGACTTTCATCAGGATTCTGTTGAAACCGGCTTGTTATATTTTGCGCGAACGCAACATCAGGTCTAGTGCATCTCACTGCATACATAATGGATCCCACAGCCGAAGCATAAGGTACATTTTTCATGCGCTTCACCTCTTCAGGTGTTGAAGCACCTTGTGTTTTGTTCAGGTCAAGTCTTTCTTGTATGGAGATATGACCACGTTTAGAATTATCCATCTTATATCTCTTTAAGATCTTATCCACGTAAGCATTTTGACCAAGTCCAATTAATTGCTTTGACCTATCTCTATAGATTTTGATTCCAAGAATAAATGCTACTTCCTCTAAATCTTTCATAGCAAAACACTTTCCAAGATAATCCTTTACAATTTGTAAACTCGGAATGTGATTTCCCATGATGATTATGTCATCAATATACAAGATGAGGAATGTAACATTACTCCCACTAGCCTTTTGATTTACACATGGCTCATCAAGATTTTGATCAAACCATACTCTTTTTGATTTCCTCTTCAATGTTTTATATTCCCAGCTTCTTGATGCAGCTTAAGACCATAAATGGATCTTTGAAGCTTGCATACTTTTCTGGGATGATTAGGATCAACAAAACCTTCAGGTTGTACCATATAAATGTCTTCATCAAGATAACCATTTAAGAAGGCAGTTTTGACATCCATTTTCCATATCTCATAATCATAGAACGCCGCTATAGATATGAGAATCCTAATAGCTCTAATGTCAGCGACGGGTGAGAACGTTTCTTCATAATCAACCCCGTAGAGTTGAGTATAACCCTTTGCTACAAGACGAGCTTTATAGGTGTGTACAATGCCATCCATGTCAGTCTTTTTCTTAAAAATCCACTTACTCCTAACAGTCTTACAATTAGGAGGAAGATCGACCAAGACCCATACCATATTGTCTATCATGGATTGCATTTCCGCATTCATAGCATCGAGCCACTTATTAGATTTTGGATCTAACATTGCAGCTTTATAGCTAGTGGGTTCATTAAGATCCCCTAGACTATGCTCCTCCGCCTCTACATTTAGACATAAGCGATTTGGAGCTCGATGTGTCCTTTTAGACCTACGAATCAGAATCACTTCCTCTTGAGGTGGTTCAAAACTTTAAACCACCATAGGAATTTCGCTAGTGATTTCAGAATGTGATGTATCTTCATCTTGAATTTCTTCAAGATCTATGGCCCTCCTACTGACTTCTTGAGTTATGAGACTTTTCTCAAAGAACTCAGCATACCTCGCAACAACAATTTTGTTTTCAGGTGGGAAGTAGAAATAGTAACCCATTGTTTCCTTTGGGTATCCTATAAAGATACACTTAACAGATCTTTGTTGGAGTTTGTCAAGCGTATCCCGCATCACAAGCGTCTCACATCCCCAGACCTTTAAGTAAGACAAGTTTGGAGCTTTTCCATACTATAATTTATATGGTGTCTTATCAACCTTCTTTGTTGTAACCATATTGAGTATGCGTGTTGCAGACTCTAGAGCATAATCCCAAAAGGATAACGACAGAGTTGTAAGATTCATCATAGATTGAAACCATGTCTAACAAAGTACGATTTCTCCTTCCGGACAAGCCATTGTGTTGTGGTGTGTATGGAGGAGTAAGCTGTTGGACAATTCCACACGCTTTAAGATAATATTTAAACTCTTGGCTTATGTATTCGCCACCTCGATCTCATCGAAGAGCCTTGACTGTCTTCCCGAGTTGATTTTCCACTTCATTCCTAAACACCTTGAATGTTTCAAAGACTTCATGTTTATGTTTAAGTAAATAAACATAACCATTACGACTATAATCGTCTGTGAATGTAATGAAATAGCTAGCACCTTGTCTTGACACATGTCTAAGTGGACCACACACATCAGTATGTATTATTCCAAGAAGACCAGTTTCCCTTTCGATACGATGCGAAAAGGGTTTTCTTGTCATCTTGCCTGATAAACAAGACACGCATTGATCAAATGACTCATCATTTGTCAATTTTAAAAGCTAATCTTGTTGCAGCTTTTCAATATGTTTCTTGCTTATATGAGCAAGACGACAGTGCCATAGATAAATAGAGTTCAAGTTATGCTTGACTCTTTTATTGCTAACATTATAAAAAGAATTAACATTTGGTACAAGATTATGCATATCAATTTCATAAATACCATTACTGGGAATAGCATTAAAATAAACAACATTGTTATTAGAAGCTAAAATTCCAAAATCCGTAAAACACTGGACAAATCCATTTTCTACCAAACGATGAACTAAAACAATACCTCTAGTAATAGAAGATGCATAATGACAATTGTCTAAACAAATCACAAAGCCATTAGGCAAAACTAAGTCATAACTTCCAATAGCTTCTACTTGTGCATGAACACCATTGTCCACGTACAAATAGAGAGCTCCTTGTTTTAGCTTTCTTAATTCTCTAAAACCTTGTTTTGTAATACAAATGTGAATACCACAACCAGTGTCATACACCTAGGATTTATTAGGAAAAGCAAATAATTCTATTGTGAAGAACTGAAAGTGCCAACTTTCTTTGTTTTCTTCAACAACTCAGCAAGATAAATATGACAATTCCTCTTCAAATGACCCACCTCCTTACAGTGGTGGCAGGTGTCATCCTTGGCTGGGTGCTCTTTAGCAGAAGGTTTAGGGTTTTTAGGCTTAGGGATATAAATTTGTTTATCCTTTCCCTTGCCATTAGCTTTACCCTTGCCTTTAGCTTTAAGCAATTTCTTATTGGCTTTCTTGATTTTACCACCTTTAATCATCATTACTTGTGGTGTTTCAGCCTTTTTAGGTAAACCATTTTCATACTCAATATGTAGAGCATCTATTTCACCAATTGTCTTCCCCATGTTATACATATTGTAATTTCTCACAAATCCAGCAAAATCACTAGTGAGACCATTTAAGATTAAATTAACACTAAGATCCTATGGGAGCACAAAACCAAGATGGTCCAGTTGCTCTACATAGTCTTTCATTTTAAGGACATATGCACCAACTGGTTTACCCTCCTCTTGTTTGCATGCATAAAAAGTTTTAATTAGGTCAAACCTCTCCACTCCAGCAAGTTTCTCAAACATAGATTTAAGCTCCTAAAGCATCTCATAAGGTGAGTAATTTTCAAATTGTCTATGAAGTTCATGAGTCATACTCCCAAGCATAAGATAAGCCACCTCATTTTGAGCATCATATACTGCATTCCATTCTGCAAGCACATTTGCTTCGGAATCAGCTGCAGGGGCAGGGGGAATAGGTTGTTCA
>BQNB010049497.1:0-42012 GCA_026074375.1 Tanacetum coccineum | reverse complement strand
ATTTCATCTTGTGTGATTCCAAAATCGACCCATTATGTATTGAGCGTGCTTCAAATCTCTATTTCTAACGATTACTATACGTCACCAAAAAGTTATAACCAAATTCATTATCTTTTGTAACCACAATTAGCATCATTATCACTGATATGTGTCTTTGCAATCAGATATGTTTCCTAAATGAGGGCAACACAAGTTTTTCCCTCAGTCCCAGAGCACAATGAGTAGCTGTCATGAATTCGTAATAAATGTGCAGGTATGTTTCATACGTGTTATTAGTCATATAGAATTTGGCAACTTGATTTTTTAAGAACCATTTTATGGTGTACTAACTCCTTACAACCCGTCGCACTACAGGTATCTAAAAAGAAGTGACACATCATTTATTTATGGTGTAGGTTCAACAAATTTGAGACCTTTTACTCTTTCAAATTATGGTTATGCTGAACCTTAAGAGACCAGAAAGTTGGTGGTTTAAGAGAAGAATTAGGGGCATCTCTAAAGGATGAAGAGATAGCTGTTGTTCAAGAGCAAGTAAACTAGACAAAGGTCAGAAGAAGATTATGAAACCTTCAATCTTAATTCTTAAAATCGTGCACATAAAAAACACGTATGTTGTCTGTTGTGATTTATAAGTTCATAAGTATTACTTTCTTTCTAAAATAACTAATATATGTTTATTGATATAACAGCAAAGACATGAATCACATAATATTGGTCTTCTGAAAAAATGGTATGTAACATCCGAGAATTTTCGAAATTTTGAATGACGATTTTAATCCTTGACTTTTAGGGTTTGATTTGACTTTTTGACTTTTGGTCTTTTATTGTCACATAAAAACGATTACCGCATAACCGGTAATTTTTCGGAACATATTTAAAGGAGATATATGTTATTCCTAGGTTGATTTATCATAAACGAGCAGCTAAATCACGTTTTCATTATTCGGACTCTAAAGCAATTTGATGTAAAACGACGTTCCTGACAACTTTTTAGTTTTGACCGAGACCCGAAAACAGTCAGAAGGTGACTGGAATGCCTCGCAAAAATTTTGAACACAACGCGTACCGACCCAAAATAATTAAATTTACATTTAATTATCATAATTTATTAAATAAAAATATTTAATAAATTAATTATCTTGTTAATCGAAAACGTTTGTTAAAAACGCAATTATTAAAGTTAAAATTTGTTTTACGGATAAAAGTTTATCAGAAAAATATATATATAAATAACAAACGTTTTAAATAAACTTTGTAAAACAATTGTGAAAACTAGTCGTGTAAATACTCATTTTTATTGGAAAAATGATTTGGAAAACAATGGCTCAAGTTTCGCATTTTGAATCATCCGTTACGTCGCCCAAATGAGTCCCGAACTAATATTTTATAAAAGTTTCTCCACAAGTTACACATTTAGTCCCTCAAGTAATATACCCTTGTCACTTCAAATTATAACTTTTATCATATATATTAATTTTTATAAACTTTTCATTTGAAAACAAATAAACACACACATATATTAATACTCTCTCCCTCCCTCAAAATTTTTCCGGCAGCCTCCACCTCCGCCCCGCCTCCGGCCACCACTGCCGCCGCCGAAAAACTTTTTTGGCGACTTTTTCAGGCGAACCCAAAATCGTTCCTCATTAACCGATCTATCCAACCCACCACGCCACGCGCCATCACGCACCTTTATTATCACCACCACCTGCCACTGCCACCCCACAATCACCACAACGCCTCCCCCGCTGCCGTCATCATCATCATCAACTCATCATCATCATCACCATAACCATCACCACGTACCACCGAACCCCACAGCCGACACCACCAAAAATGATGCGTATGGTTGTCGGGTCAACCCAAGAGGCTGCGTTTGGTTTCAGCCTAAAGGGTGCGTTTGTTTTGTTGTAAATCGTCAAATAGGGTGCGTTCGGTTGTCTGGTCAGCCACCCAAATAGGGATGCGTTTGGCAGAGACAACACCCTCAAGGGTGTTTATTTCGGTGGCAGACACCAACAGAAGGTGCGTTTGGTTTATCAGAAAAAGCACATAGGGTGCGTTTGGCTGTGTGGAAAGCCTAGGAAGTGTTTGGATCTGGGTTAGTACCGATAGGAGTGCGTTTGGTTTTATTCATAAGCACCAAGGGTGCGTTTGTTTGGGTTTGACAGCCGAGGAAAGGGTCGGGTTGGCTGCGGGGACAACCGGGACAGCCGGGGGGAGGAAACGTCGGGTTTGGGTTGGTTTGGGTTTCGGGTCAGCCGCAAAGGGTGCGGTCGGGTTGTGGGTTAACCGAGGGGTGCGGTCGGGTTGTGGGTTAACAACCGACGACGGGGTGTCGGGTTAGGCTGTGGGACAGCCGGGGCGTCGGGTTGTTTGGTCGGGTTTGGTTTGCAACGGAAATGGGTGCGTTTGATATTGTGACACCGAAACGGGTGCGTTTGATTGTGTTGACACCGAAAAAGGGTGCGTTTAATTTAAAAGTATTCGATTATTTCGTTTATATTATCGATAAAATGTATATGTGATGAAATATGTTTAAACTTGCGACGTCCAAGTAAAATGTGAGATTAATATTAAAACGGGATTGATAATAATGTATAAGCAATACTAGATATGGTTTAAATGAGTTTTGAGCTAAAAACGGACTTTGGGGCGTTTTTATAGCGGATAATTGTGAGCAGAAAACGGAACATGAGATTCGAGATTCGAGACTTTGAAAAGTCAGACTTTGGTTTACAAAATATAACAAATTATATTTTGACGGACGTTTTGATATAAAACGGGACTTTTAACTCCCAATAACGAAGAAACTGGAGTGAAATCGGAATATACACTTTAGTAGAAAAATAGGTTATTTTTAATATATATTAAATCTGACAGGTTTATTAATTAAAGGATTTGAGCACTTTCGAGTCCGTTTCGGCCTTCCGGCGAAACACGAAAGTTGTTCGTAATGACGTTTTACTTTGCCGCGAGGCTTGTCGGTTTTAAAATTAAGATATAGCGGGTCAAGACTAAAGGTCAACGTAAAAGTCAACGGATATTTTAATTAATATTAATACCTTATGAGTACGATTTTGAGTGATAAAATAAGGTCGGTTAATATATTATTTCAATTAATTATTTTTAAGACCATTGTTCGGTTCTAAAAACGGAGAGTCTAAAAATAGTAACTTTCTGTAAATATACGAGACAAGTTATGATTGGACGGAAAACAATATATATACATATAATATACTAAGGGTTAAGGTTTAAAGACGCGCAAGTGGATTTCTCATCACATGTATATATGTATGTATACATATTAAAATATGTATGATTTCGTGGTAACGATGTACGCATCGTTGGTCGTATTTATTACGTGTTATAATCGAACGACATATGAGGAATGGGAGGTTCTGAGTTGCTGAGATGCATGTGTTAGGGGGCGAGGATTCATTGTGATTTATTTGGATTAATTGATCGTGGTCTTTAATCAAGGTGAGTTCATAGCCTCGCTTTTCAATCTTTTGAATGTTTATAACCCGAGAGGGGGATACATGCTTGTCTACAAATTCTTATACTTACTCGGTTATCTTATAACAATGTGATTGTTTTAAGGGATTTTGTGAGTTTATAGCCCCATGTTTTACTGGTTTAACATATATTTTTGGGGTGAGAACATGCTTGTTTACAAATGCATTTACATGGTTGATTACAAATTGGTTTACATACTTTATTTGCGCGAAGTGCTCGCTATGAAGGTACATTATTTGACTTCGATTTTTGTCACAAATGCATCGTTACTTTGAAATGATTTCGGATTAGCATAGGCTGATTGAACTGATAACAATAAAATTACTGCCCGGGTGTTCTTGGAGGGGACACCGGTAACGGGAGTACATATTTTTACATTACTGTCCGGGTGTTCTTAGAGGGGACACCGGTAACGGGAGTATATACTATTTGTATCACTGCCCAAATTAGGGTACATACAAGTCTACGTCACAGCGTCATGAACTGTAAATCACTTAGAGGGTGAGCGCGAATGTTATGAAATAGATCTAATGCAGGTGTGATCCCTGTTTCTGGTTATTAGCTATCGCCGGGTAACGAACATTATAGCGTGATGTCCACGTGAATGATATAAATAGATCTATTCGGGATTGACAACCCTCGTTCGGGTGATTAGCTATCACTGGGAACGAACGTTATAACATGTCGGATTATAACGTTGGGACTATAGCCCCCCCTCCCCCCGACAAATACATACATTGGAACATTTTGTTCATTAAATTAACCATGCATTCTTTATAAAATCTTTGGGATAATATTGGTACTTTTGGTGACATAAAATGGGTCGTGCATATTTGATAAACCCTTTACATGTACTGGTGATGACACAGTGGATAAAATATATTTGTTGAAACTAACATTCATATTTAAACTAATCTATGAACATCACCAACAATTAATGTTGACACTTTTAAGCATGTGTTCTCATTGGTGAATTAATGCCTTGGATATTTGATGTGCATTGGAGTCCTTACATTCAAGTTTTTCATGTATGCAATTATTGGGACAAATTGTTATATTAAATTCAGAATTTGGATTAAATTAACAATGTTATTTTTTTCAAACGAACACATTTAGAAAGGTACTTCTCGTTTAATCTATTGCTGTGTATTATGAAGTAACACCCCATTTGGTATTCCGCTGCGTTGTCATATATTTGGGGGTGTTACAGATTGGTATCAGAGCACTGGCTATAGAGAACTAGGTTTGCTTTGGTTACTAGACTATAACCGTTTTCCCAATATTAGCAACACATCAAACATTTTCAAGTGCCAAACACCTACTTGCTTATTGCTTCATTACGTTGCATTAAGTGCTTACGTGACCATACATATATGTAATAGATATGGCTTTACAACTGTCTATATCCGTTACGCTTATTTATATAAGAGTTATTATATAAATACCAGAATATTTTTAAGACATTGTGAGTTGCACAATGGTCTCAATTATACCTCAGACATTGTGAGTTATACAATGGTCTCATTTTACTTCTTAGACAATTGGATGAGTTGCTACAATGACCATTTCGTTCCTAGACATTGTAAGTTTAAAACAATGGTCCTCTAAGAATAATATTTATTTTTCTTCATAACTTTTATATAATATCGTATTACGCGGGAGGCCGTTATAATTCTGTTTACACGGGATTATGTATGAATCTAAATGTTACAAGTCTTGTATAGGCGGACTTGTAATAGGAGATTGATATGGTAATCGCTTTGTTCACTCGTTCCTAAGACTTTACCTTATTTTACTCTAACAAAGTACTCATTAATATCTTGAACTCTTGGGAACTCAGCCTGCAGTTTTTACTCCAAACTTCCAGAAGAACAGTTTTAAATCACTCTCCCAAAACTCATTAGAAGCACAATGCATCGTATGTCAACCACCTTGGAAGTTACGAGAGTACGCGTATCTCACCGAAATTTTTAAGTAGGATGATTTATAATATTTATTTATTGAAAGGATTGGTACGCCTCTTCCATTAAATAAAATAAATTTTAAATCACCGAACAATAAGTTTATCATTTCTTACTTACATAAATTTGGACGCTTCTTTATGTAAAATAAGAAATTATAACGAGTGGGCTTAATGGTATCCGATATGACGACGAGAATGACCTGAAATCGATAATCATACAGAATCCGTTAAAAGACTAAGACACAATCGTGTCTTACACTCAGCAGAATCTTAGGCCTCACTTGGAAGCTTTACCTTATCACATTCTTAAGTTATTACTTTTGCGATTGCAAATCCTTGCGATTGTAAACTGTTCGTGGAACTAACAGACTTGTTACATACTTGAGTGAATGGAGTTAATTCGTCCTCAAAACTAACGTCTGAGTACCATAATCCGCCGTCTATCGCATAAGCTCTTACGCGAGCTCCTCCCAATTGTTAAACTTTATTATGGGAATATTGTTTCTTTCAGTCGAAATGTACCCATTCTCTGCATCCCATCACCGTTTTGTATAGTTATCGTCGTATGGTTCTGTTTGATTGTGTCATGAGTGTCCCAGATTGTACAAACTTTAATCACTAGGTGAATGAAAACCTACCTTGAACAAGATAAGCATAGTCGCTATACATGCATTTGAATTATCATTGCAGACCAATAGTACACCAATTTTAAAGTCATATACCCTATTCGTACTGCCAAGTATTAATAAAACATCAAACATAAGAGAGGATGGCAGTAGGAACGGGATTACTATAACAACACTATACATCATAAGACATTTAGACTTTATATAACATAACCACCGACTACACTTATCTTCACATTTTGATATGTTCTCTACTAAGAGGTTTGCTTCATAAAGCACTTATACCAACAATAAACCTTGAAATGATGTTTCTCTAAAGATACCTATTCTAATGGATGGGAATATCCTGTCAACTTACCATTAGGTGGATAATAAGAAATTCCGAAACATAAGGGGGAGGGGGGGGGGGGAGAGGGGGGATATAAAGTTATCAGCTCATGTTTCAAATGGCTTAGTAAATCTTAAGTCTTGTTCCTATTCTCACTATAGGATAACCGAATTTAATCTCGGGACGAGATTTCTTTAAGGGGTAGGTACTGTAACATCCGAGAATTTTCGAATGTTTTGAATGACGATTTCAATCTTTGACTTTTAGATCTGCTTGAACTTATAAGAACAATCATCTAAATCACTTTTCACAAGACTCGGACGTCAAAAAGCAATTCGAATGTGAAACGACAGTCTACAACGTTTTTAGTTTTGCCCACTATGAAACGACCGAAAAGGGCTAAAACAACACCGCAAACATTTTTTCGAACAATATACAACGCGGACACACAAAAACAATTAAATTTGTTTTTAATTATCAGTATTTATTTAATAAAAATATTAAATAAATTAGTCATCATTTTTAATTAAAAGCGTTGTTGATAACGCGAATACTCGAGCTTAAATCCATCTTTATTTCGGACGAGGCAAAACCGGTTCGCAAAATGAATAACATATATTTTATTAAATGTTATAAAATATTTATGAAATATTATCAAGCGAATACTCATTTTTATCGGAAAAATGATTTGAAAAACAATGGCGCAAGTTTCGTGCGTTGAATCATTCGTTAAGCCGCTCAAATGAGTCCCGAACCAATATTTATAAAAGTTACTCAAATGTTACACTTTTGGCCCCTTGGAAATATTTACAAAGTAAACCCCGAACTTATTGGGTCTTGCCACTTATGTTTTATAACTTTTATCTATTTATATATATATATAATTTATATATATTTCTTCATTTCATTTCATTCCATCTTTATACAAATACACACACTTCACCTTCCTCTCTCCCCACCAGCCGACGACCACCACCACAGCCGCCGAAAAAGTTTTCCGGCGAGCTTTTCCGGCCAACACCAAAAATCCTCCCCATCTCCCGATCTATCCGATCCCCACCATCACTCTCCTCCACGCGCCATTTTTCCCCTTCCCCTCCTTTCTCCGACGGCAGCCGGCAAACCGGGGTAGCGTTCGTTTGGTCCTTTCCACTCAGCCACCGAAAAGGCTGCGTTTGGTTTATATGTTGCACCACGAGGGTGCGTTCGGGTAGGGTTTGGCAGCAAGAGTCACGCAAGGGGTGCGTGTTGGTTCTGTTTTCACCGGGAACGGGTGCGTTTGGTTCGTGGGCAGCAGCTAGGGGTGGGGTTTGGTTTGAGTATAAACACCTCAAGGGTGCGTGGGGTTTGGTCTCAGCCCGAGAGCTGCGTTTGGTTTAGGTTATAGCAACAAGGTGCACTCTGTTTGGGTGATAGCACGTACAAGGGTGCGGGTTGTTTGTTGACAGCCACCACGAGGGTAGGTTTGGTTCGGGTTAAGGTTATAACCACCAAGGGGTGTCGGGTTTGGCTGTCAAAACAGCGAGCCGGGTTGGGTCATCGGGTTGGCTGTGAGACAGCCGGGTATAACCGGGGGAAGGGTTGTTTCGGGTTTGGACATAACCACCAAGGGTGCGCTTGGTAAATGGTAACAGCCACGAGGGTGTGGGTTTGTTTGGTTATAAAGACAAAGGGATGTGTCGGGTTGGCTGCGGGACAGCCTAGGGTGTGTTTGGGTTGGTTTGGGTTATAACACAAAGGGTGCGTCCGGGTTGGTTTCCGGACAGCCGCCCAAATAGGGTGCGTTTGGCTGTTCATAACAGCCGTAGGGTGCGTTTGAGTGTGGTGGACAAGACCGAAAAAGGTGCTTTTAGTTTTACAAGTATTCAATTATTTCGTTATAGTATAAATTGATTAAATGTGATAAAAAATATTATAACTTGCGCGGTCTAGTAAAACATGAATAAATATTAAAACGAGATTTATATAAAGTTATAAGCGGTATTAGACATATTTGAGACGAGAATTGGACTAAAAATGGACTTTAGTGCCTTTATATCACGAGTAATTTAAATCAGAAATCGGAACATGAGATTCGGGATTCGATACATTTTGATAAGTTAACTTGGTTATAAAAGATAACAAATGATATTTTTAATTTTGACGGACGTTTAGACATAAAAACGGACTCTCAAACCCCGAATAACGAAGATACGGATCGAAAACGAGTATCTACACTTTAATAGAAATAATTATTTTTAATATAGTAAATCTGACCATATCTATTAATTAAAAGACATCGAAGCAACTTTCGATTCGTTTTCAGCTTCGCGAAACACCGAAAGTTGTTCCGTATTGACGTTTTACTTTGCCGCAGCTATCAGTTTTAAAACTTTAGATAATAGCGGTCAAAAAACTAAAGGTCGAACGTAAAAGTCAACGGATATATTAATTAATATGAATACTATTATGTGTACATTTTGAATAATAAAATAAGACGTTTTTGGATATATTATTTCAATAAATAGTTTTAAAGATCATTGTTTTGGTCTAAAGTCTAAAAATAGTAACTTTTCCTGTAAATATTGAGAAATAAAAGTTATGATTGGACGGAAATAGTATCTATTACAAATTAATATTACTAGGGGTTAAGGTTTTTAAAGACGCCAGTGGATTTCCACATCACATGTATATATGTATGTATACATATAAAAATATGTATGATTTTCGTGGTAACGATGTACGCATCGTTGGTCGTATTTATTACGTGTTATAATCGAACGACATAATTATAGGTCGTGTCGAGAATCGTTCAGATTCTTTGTGATTTAATTGGATTTTAATTGATCGCGGTCTTATTAATCAATGTGAGTTCATAGCCTCGCTTTTTCAATCTTTTGATGTTTTATAACCCCATGTGTGAATAACATGCTTGTCTACAAATTCTTATACTTACTTGCGTGTATCTTATAACAATGTGATTTTTAAGGATTTTGTGAGTTTTATAGCCCCATGTTTACTGTTTTTAACATATATTTTTGGGGTGAGAACAAGCTTGTTTACAATGGCATTTACATGGTTGAATTACAATTGGTTTACAAACACAATTTGCATAGCTCGCTAGAGATACATTATTTGACTTTATTTTTGGTCACAAATATATACTTGACTTTACTTTTGAAATGATTTCGGATTAGCTTAGGCTGATTGAACTGATAACAACAAAATTACTGCCCGGGTGTTTCTTGAGGGAGCACCAGGTAACGGGAGTACATATTTTTACATTACTGTCCGGGTGTTCTTAGAGGGGACACCGGTAACGGGAGTATATACTATTTGTATCACTGCCCAAATTAGGGTACATACAAGTCTACGTCACAGCGTCATGAACTGTAAATCACTTGGAGGGTGACGCGAAGGTTATGAAATAAGATCTACTCGGGTGCGGATCCCTGTTCCGGTAATTAGCTATCGCTCCGTTAAAGAACATTAATTAGCGTTGTCCACTGCATGATATAAAATAAGATCTATCGTGGAATTACAACGCCCCGTTCGGTGTTACTATCACTGACGACACGTTATATACATGTCGATATAATAACGTGGACTATACGCCCCCTCCCACCCCCCCCCCGACAAATTTACATACATTGAACATTTTTTCATTAAATTAACCCTGCATTCTTTTATAAAAATCTTGGGATAATAGTGGATACTTTTTGGTGACATAAAATGGGCCTGCATATTTTATAAACCTTTTACATGGTACTGGATGACACAGTGGATAAATATATTGTTAAACTTACATTCATATTTAAACCAATCTATAAACTCACCCCAACTTTAAATGTTGACCTTTTAAAGCATGTTGTTTTCTCAGGTGAATTAGATGCTTGATTTTTGATGTGCAATTGGAGATCTTATATTCAAGTTTTTCATGGTGATGCAATTATGGGACAAATGTTATATTAAATTCAGATTTTGATTAAATTAACAATGTTATTTTTCAAACGACACATTTAGAGGTCGTTCTCTTGTATCTATTGCTGTGTATTATGAAGTAGCACCCCATTTGGTATTCCGCTGCGTTGTATATAATTTTTGAGGGTGTTACAACATATACAACTCTCCTTTTGAAATCTCCCTATTTCCCTTCTACAACATATGTGAAATAAAAAATGGATATTCTGCCATATATTTAGAATAATGAATAATTGCAACACATCATACCTCGTGGCTCATCTTGAAACAACTTAAAAATTGCATTAATATGGTATCATGAAACTCTCATTCAAAATTAAACCGATTTATCATCTTATACGGAGAACTGAGCGAATCAAAATCAACCTTAGTTTCTTTCTCTGTCTTGTTATTTTATACATAGTCATATTGCTCAACGAATTGTCATAATGAGATTTCTTAATTCACATACCCGACAAAAAAAGAGTTCATGCGTTCACTTCTTTCAGCCGTAGACATTCCCATTCCCGTCCAAAATATATCTTTTACAAATGACGGCACTCAATGCCTTTAATCCTTGAACAAAGAACAAAATGTTGGATTTTATAAACTAACTAACCTTTAATTAACATGAGTACACAACGGAAGACATAAATCAAGAAGCGTGTACCTTTTAGCAATGAACGAACACCGTTCTTGAATATACGCGTATGTATAAATTTAATACACGAAAACCACGAAGATCTAAAAGAAGATCTCTCTACTTCGACACACTTAATATGTTCTTAGCAAATACTAACGTATGCTAGTACTAGTAGTGATTAAGCAAATGATCTCCCGATTCTTGAAAATCAACAAAACCACAAAACCCTTGTGGGTTATATACTTTGATTGACCCAAAGACTAAGAACCCGAAACCATTTTTGTTTCTTGCACCGATCGACCAAGGAGGAAAAGAGAGGAAATTAGGGATAATTTTCTAACTATGTGAATGTGTGTCTAAATATTGAATTTTAATGTTCATTAAATAGAACATAAAACTTGGCTTTCAAGTTAAGCATTTCACCTCCTCTTGGAATTAGGAAATCGATTGGATAAGGAAAGAGAGGAGGTTTCCCTCGCTTTCTTTTTCTCCGTATTTACATAACGGTCCTAATACTTAATCACTAATTAATATATTACATTTAATATATTAATATTATTGTTTTACGTATTAACGCGTGCGTCCCCATAGGCTCAAGTAAATTTCTCAGACATAATAATTATGATATCATTACATATTCCTAACATTACTCCCAACTTGACAGTCTCAAATAATATAATAACATTAGTAAGCGTCTAGCAACACTCCAATACTCCCAGGAATACCAGAGTGTGATTTCATAAATTTACGCTTAAATGATTTATGCATTTACTATCCATTTGTTTCTGATACCGTGTTAAAAATAGATATGGATCTAAGTCATTCCATTATTTAACGATTTTTTGTTTCTCGTATATGTAATTAATCTAGATTACCAAAAGTTATTGAGACACTTCTACATGAGCTTTTGGGTGCGGCCACACATAAATCTGATTAATCCTATAAGGGGCCCAGTGGCATCATTCTTCAACTATTGAAGGAACAAATTCTATATTGACTACAAGTGTCAAGTCATAATGCTTCACAATCAATTCTGAAAAAAGTCCTTATTAGCTACCTTATTCATGATAACTTAAACTAAATCAAGATTATCCACACATGCAAAACCTACTTGCATCTCAAGTCTAAGGATTTAGTAAATAAAATCACTTAAAAGATTCATTTAATGACGACGATCCATAAAGTGATAATCTTGTTAGTTGGGGAAGTTCAATATGCATCTTATGAATATCATGTGAGTTTGGTGGACACATCCTTTAATATCCAAATATATCACCAATCACTTAGATTTATCTTAGTTCAACAATATTCCCATATTGTTGATTGACAATGGACTTATTAGAATAATAAATATGTATCAGGATTAATTCAGCAATATATACAACAATTTATATTACAAATAACAACATGCCAAGTATCATTATCATTAAATAAAAGTTGTCTTAACATCCCTTATCCAAATACTAAATAGACCAAATGCATGCTAATTCTAGTTGATGAATCATGCCTCAAGATACGACGATAGTACTTGTTGACAAGGCATATATTTCATTAAATCCAACTAGCTTTTGTTCTTTCAGAATTTTAAGAATACTTATTTCAAGAATTCAATTAGTGATGTTCTTGAATATATATGATGATTGTTTGTTCATGTACTGTAGTGAAATAATTATGAGACACATTATCTTCCATAAGGTGTGTGACATCAGCAAAACACCTGTTGGAGACAATCATCTTTCACAGCTTCCAAAAGTGTAAAGCATTCTTATTCTTTAATGTATAATGCAACTATTACTCTTATTGAGCACAACTAGTCAACATGGTCATCACAAAGAATAAAATCCTATCATGACGAGTTATTGATCATCTCAATTAAATAGCATCAAAGTATACAAACTTACCATGCGTTTTATCCGTAAATAATGAAATACTCTATTAATAAATGTGTTGGCAACCCATGACTCCAAGTTCATTGTTTATTTTGATTACACACAATGAATTTTGCAACAGTATTTAGCGTGGGGGCGGGAAGAGGTTTCATTACTAGGGACAAATCTATTATCTAGGAATGAATTCCTAAATCCAAACATATTCCACTAAAAAAATTCAATTCAATAGTTATCTAGTAACTTTCGATTAGATACCAATGTTGTCAGATCATCTTGCATTCATCATAGAACTAACAGCTATTCATCTACACAATATAATGACATAATGAATCCTTTAGTCCGACTTAAGACTTCATTCATGTTTCATCTTATCAAAAGATATGTATCCATTGAGATTTTCTAAATGGTATATCATGTTGTGTTAGACTTATATACCGTATATGTTTATAACAATAAACATATATTTCAAGGTTGTATGTTTTATTTCCTAAATCTTTTCAAGTGAAGGAAAACTAAACATAATACTCCCATTAGCTTGTAGAAATACTCAGGATTTATCTTAATTATATTTAAATCAAGCAAGTGATTTACTTATTATTTCTCTCTTGGATACTTGCAATGATCCATACTTAGATTCTTGCCATTTGTATACTTCATAAAGATTATATGAATTCATAACTCCCGTTGATTATTAAATCTTCCTGTAATAGTAACCATTCAAGAAAGAGTTTTGAAATTCCATTGCCATATTTCATCCATATGAAAACTAGTATGACAATTATTCATCTTTATATAATTAATGCGCATAGAAAGAATATTTAATCACAATCAGTTGCTCGATTATGATTAAAAATCCCGTCACATTGCGTGCATCTAATATGTGTCCAACATTGTCCTTATGAGTTCGATACAAAGAAACAAGCCACTTGAGTTTTCTATTCTTTGAAAAAACTCATTTTAACTTCACAGTCTAACCGTTTAGTTAAAGATCAATCAAGTTCCAAAATTGGTTAGCTATTATGGATTGCACTTAAATTCATAGTTGGAGTTATTTACCAAATTCAAGATTCGACAATGCATCTCTATGGTTAGCAGGTTCACCATGATCCTCTGACTCATATTTCTTAGCATTGATATAGCATATATCAATCAAGTATTTGAGGTATCCTTGTAGATCTATGAATAAGAATTATATCATTATGAGGTTTAACATTTACAAGTTTAGCCTCGGTATGACATTCACTAGAGGTTATGTATTTGTATTTGTATCTCTTCAAGATCTAAAAACGCTCCCACTTGATTTTTATAAATAGAGACTATTCTATAGTTACTTAGCATATAGAGTAACAATAATTTGTTCTCTTTTGGGACATTACAAGATACATCAACAGTTCCTGAGTTTAGTTTGGTAATATTATTCTTCATAAGAATTTTAACAAATTCAGAACTTTAATTTTAAGACTTAATGGAGTCATCACATTCCATAACATGATGGTGTCTTATTAACCTTCTAGGTTGGAGTCTTATTTAGTATATACAAGACATACTCAATTTTTAAACCTTGACAGATTCGAGGTAAAATATTTAAGTTATCAAAATCAAATGATTCCAAAAGAATTTGATTTAACACTTAGTGCGAAAGAGCCGGTGGAGAGGAAAGTATGGGGAGGGAGAGTTCTACGAGTAATATAGATTGTGGACCTAGACCGCAATCTCTTAAAAAAGAGTTAACTCTTAGGGTTTCATACTACACACATTTGTGCAAACCATATTGAATTTGGAGTATTTAGAAAAACGTATTGCATACTGTAATGTACACTATTTAACTAGTTCAGAACTCTGTGTACAATCTTTATAAAAAGATATAACATTTTGTGGTTTTTTTTAGCTATAGATTATTTCGCCTTTGAACAATTCAAGGACTAAAAAAATCGTTTCATGTCATACACCAGCAAACATAACTTTAATTTATGTTTAAGAGTCCATTCAACAATTAAAGGACTTCATGTTTATTACTTTACAATAAACACAAACATACTTAACTAAAGTAATTCTGAACGCCGACTCTTGGCTTTAATAGTAATATCAAGTTTAAATGAGATTACTTCATTATTTGGGATATTCCAAGAGCACCTAAACATTTTACTTGAAGTAGTCTTTAGTTCATATCTTGACATATGTTTTAAATAGGGCAATATGTCCTAGTAGAATATTAGTTTTCTTACCTTGCGGTCAAGTGAACCTTTAATCATATTGTTATTGTCATGTGTTGTACCTTACACACAATAAAGATTTCTCCCACTTGTGCATGGCACAACATAATACATGTAGTCAAACAACACGACGTTCATTTGTTTATGTAGACAATATGACAGTGTCACAGATATTAGCGTTACAAGTAGATATAGAGCCACTTTGTTTAATAAGAAATAGCGCACGACTATCCTTAAAACCATGAGTGTCTATAGTTGGAAAATAATGTATTATCTCAAGACAAGCTAGAAATAATATGGGTTACTAACAAGGAAATAAAGCTTGTAGCTCCCACTGAATTAGACAACAATTACATGAATGTCTTGTTCAGTAATAAATCGTAATGCTCCCACTGGATTTGACAACATTGCAAGTGTTACATAACCAGTGAAAACAAATAGCAATCTATTTATTTTCATACTTTCTTTGAAATCCTACTAGTAGTAATGTACTTAGGTTTCAAAATCTCTACTATGTAGATGGGGGACAATCTATCAATACTATTTATTAACTTGAAAATTAGGCATGCAATTTCCTCCTTAATTTTGGTTAAAGCAAACAACTAAATAAATCATGCTAGTTTGCCTTTACAACTTTTTGCAGTATTGTTGGTATTTTTATCAAGAAATCTAAAGCATCTTTAATTAAGATGTTATCATTTGATAGCTCCAAGAACATGTTCTCTAGTTATTCAAATGTCTTATATGTTTCAAAGTATTCACCACAGAATAAGAGTGACGAATCTATATGAAATATAAGTCATGCAATCTACTTAACCATGTAAGTTTGCTATGAGTTTGATTAAAATTAGGAAAATTCATTCATTCCTATTATAACTTTTCTGAGCAAGGAAAAATGATAAGAATGAGTCTCTCTTTTCCTTACAAGGAAAGGAGGCTCGGTTTCTCTTCTTCAAGAAAGAAACAAACCATCGTTTATGGTTTAATGTTGCATTAATACTATTAAAGAATCACAAAATTCAATTTTAGTATTTTCAATAATACTCCTTAAAGAAAATTAACTACCCACGTTTAACATTATGAACTGGGATTGACTTTTTCAAGGCTAGGATCCAACAGGGGGGCGATGGACTAAGGAGGTCCACCATCCCACATCAGTTGATCCTGCTAGCACTTGGTGTATTTCAAAAAGGAGTAATTGACGATAAATAATTGCCCCTAGTGCAATTCCTATAACATTACGGGACTTACTTTATTTCACTAATGAACAAGTAAACATGTTTCATCCCATCTATGCCTTGAGCTTAAGGTCTTACAAACTTAACTCGATTAAGTCGCCACAAGTCACAAACCGGTGACTACACACTACAACATAACACCAACGTCTCAAGAAAAGTGTATAATCACCTTGGGTTGCAATATACATACGTCTCACGTGATGTAAAAGGCAATTGCAAGTGTTCTTACAATTGGATGGCAACATCTTATTTAAAAGGGTATTTATATTTAACGTGGCAAATATGTATGAAGAAGCATGCATACATCTTCGTATCATAAATTTTAATAAAAACTTTAGTCAATTAAGTTAATTATTATGGTGTCACTTGTTTTCTATACATACACTTGTATAAATAGTGACACCCTTAAAATTGACGATTCAATGTATTTTCGAATCTAAAAAGTTCTTATTTTATCGCGGGAAAAGATTATAGAAGGATTTAGAACCATTAAAACCCTAGACCATTCGCGCTTCCGATATAATTGCAGGATATCAAGGATATTATGGAGTATGGTTTCGTAGTAAGGTAGGGCAACACCTTAAGCCTTACCGCGAGATACCTCGAACCCTTAGTGATATGCCTTGCAAGTAAATAGTACTTTTGCAAATTACGTCATTGATAAAATTTAAAAGTTTAGTTTAAAAAACACATTATAAACCTATTAAAATTGCAAGTCTTGTTGTTGGAAACTTAAGGTAAGCCCTAACATTATTATATAACTCACACCCGATTGACTCATAAGGCTTCGCAATCAATAGTCTATAATAAATCTTATTTCATAATTATTAGTCATGTTTATATTTTTCTTTTAAAAAAAAAAAACCCTTTTGTTTTTACACAAGTCAACAACTTATAAAAACAAACAATAAATATAAACTACTAATACACATAACATTTATTTAAAAACACTTAACAATTAAATCATGCAAATCATAACGATGATAACAATTATCGAATAATTAAATTATGTATATATTCACATAAGCTCATTCTTCCAATGAATCGGCCACATACATCGATATACTCGATTGCGTAAGCCTTATATAAATATATACCACATAGCACATAAAAGCTTGATAAACAATATATTGGACTTCAGGCCCCGACAGACATAGCTACAGGTCGTCCCCAGCTTTGAGTGAACTACAAAGTTGTAGACTACTGATCTTGAATCTAACATACAATTTTCAGAATTTTTTTGACTTAATAATTAATATATATGATTTTAGTGACAAGGTGTCAAACAATCCAAAAACAAAAAAAACTCAACCTTTTATGTTTATTCAAATTTATAAGCATATATTTGCATGATGAACTGTGGAAAACAAGAAGGGGGGGGGGGTTGAATAGTTTTACCAATTAAAATTTAAGATACAAAAATTCTTTGTTAATTGTTTGAAATATTCTTAGATCTAGGAATGAATAAAAGACATATAATGAATTTAACGAGATAAGCAAGAATTAAAAGTAAAGGATATACGTCACAAGTATTTATAGTGGTTCGGATACAAGGACACCTTCCTTGCCCTACTCTGCCTCTCGAGTCACCTACTCGAGAGTTTGTAATCACTAGTCACCAATCTCCTTTAACCGGCGGAGAAGCCTCATAATGTCGCTTACACCCTTTAATGGTACAAAGCTAGATAATAGGTTCTAACATGGAAGAACTAAACATACGTTGCTTACCCTTTATTCAATACTAAGCTAATTACCGAGTCCTAATGTGGAAGGACAACCTTACAAAGCTTACCCTTTATTGGTACTAAGCTAAATACCAAGTTCTAACATAGGTGGAACCATCCTCATAATACACAACCAAAATACCACTTACTAACCCATTAGTACTTTGCTAAACACCCTCGACACATTACAAGAATTGATTTGAATAAATATGATATATGAAATGATGCTCCAAGATCAGTATTTAGATCTTCATGTGATGGGAGATGCTTGCGTCAAGTGAGCCTTGAAGCTTGATCTCATATGCAAACTCGATATATCTTTTCCTATTAAGAAAATAACCAAAACTCTAAAGTGATATGAAACATGATATGAGATCAGAGGTTAGATGAACGCAAGATGAAATTTATGAGAGAATGTATGAGAAAACAAGAGAAATGGCTTAGTATTTATAGGCAAAAAACTAACATTGTAGCCCGGTTCCGCCTATTCCTTTTGCACAAGGGAACCGACCAGTATAACATAATGGAACTGGCACTTACTGTTCACCAGTTCTAGCAGTTCCTTTTACCAAAAGGAACCGGCCATGTTAAAATGATGAAACCGGCTGTCTGACACAAAATATGAATTTTAGATTATTAAATCTTAAAATATTTTGTGTGATCTTGTATGGTGATGTCACCTATAATGTAAATTTATACATGACTTAAAGAACTAAGAAAATCAAAAATTATTTATGCATTATATGAATAATGTTGGATTTGATGTGGTATATGGTTTGCAGAAAAGACTTGTGTATTCTACGTTTTACTTTGTTTGAAAAACAAAAGTAAAGATATATTTTAAACAAAGTAATCAAGTTAATTTGTAGAGAAATACATCATACACATTTTAATAAGAAATGTATAGTTTTAGAAAATGTGAAATAATAATGGAGTATGATGCGAATGATGGATATGATAAGTATGATAAATGATGAGTGTTAATAATCAAGTTAGAAAACTATTTGTTTAAAACAAATAAACTTTATTTTCTACTTCCGATGATTTTATGATTGTCACCGACAAAACACGGATAGATCGTAAAATATAAATAAACGTTTTTACGGCTTATTTGTATTAACACGAACAATTAACAATTAATCAAGAATGCATATATCACATATCAATCCATGATAAACATGCATGTGTTTATCACGGATAACCAATTAACAATTAATTAATAGCAAAAACGATCAATTAACAACTTAAACTATCGAATTTTAACAAATAAAATTTCATACAACCTAAGGTTTCGTCTAATAAATTTTAACAACCATAAAGATCTAATCTTTATAATCAAGAATGCCCAAAGAGCTTAAAAAATTAATCAAAAACCTTAATTTGTCAAATTTCACATCTTTGTAATTATAAATTCTACACGATGGCTCGTGATGCTACTGTTGGATTTTATAAACTAATTAACCTTTAATTAACACGAGTACGCAATGGAAGACACAAATCACATATAGAATAAGTAATTAACAAAGGGATCAAGAAGCGTGTACCTTTTAGCAATAAATGAACACCGTTCTTGAATATATGCGTATGTAGAAATTTAATACGCGAAAACCACGAGGGTAGACTGAAAGACAAGAGTCTCGGGTCTATTGTCTTCGACACCACACAATACATTCTTAGCAAACAATAAACTATATGCTATACGAGTAGGATTAAGAAAAAAATGATCTCCCGAATTCTTGACAATCAACAAAACCACGAAACCCTTGTGGTTTATACACTTCGATCGACCCAAAGACCAAGAACCCGAAACCTTTTTGGTTTCTTGCACCGATCAACCAAGGAGGAAAAGAGAGGAAATTAGGGATAATTTTCTAGTTATGTAAATGTGTGTCTAAATAATGAATTTAGGATTCATTATATAGGCACATAAAACTTGGCTTGCAAGTTAAGCATTCCACCTCCTCTTGGAATTAAGAAACCGATTGGATAAAGAAAGAGAGGAGGTTTCCCCCACTTTCCTTTTCTTCATATTTAAATAACGGTCCGCATACTTAATCACTAATTAATATATTACATTTAATATATTATTATTGTTTTACGTATTAACGCGTGCGTCCTCATAGACTCAAGTAAATTTTCCGGACATATATTATTTGATATATGTACATATCCCAACACAGAACCACTCAATTTTTTTCAAGATTTTAATCCCTATTCTTAACCATCCATCATCAAGCTCTTAACATTCCACGAGCTCATCCACAAGGGATTTTGAGATCTCTTATTCTTTATATTGTCCAAAACCCTCCTAATTTTGGATGTTAGTATTAGTGTCGAGTCTAGTTAATATATACGATAAGTAGAAGGTAGCTAAGTGTCTTTTTCTTTATATGTTTGTTTGAGTGGGCTGGAACCAAAGCCCATTCCTAGTCGGTGTAGACTAGGGCATCCACCCCCTCACCCTATAAAAGGAGGTGAGGGGGTGATGCTCAACACATACGCATCTTCTATTCTTTCCTGTAACCGATCGAGGTTTTGTGGTAATACAATATAATCGTTCGGTTATACTTTGTGGTGTTTCGTTCTTCTTGTTTCTTTGTTCTTCAACGGGTACGTTGAAGGTAGCAACTTGTGCTTGATTTATTCCGTGATCTAGCGTTCCGCGATCGAGCTTCGGTTTGTTGTCGTAATCATACAACAAGTGGTATCAAGAGCCGTGGTTATTGTGGTTTTGAAGTTCAAGGGCTGGTTCGGAGGTTCAAGCAAAGAAACAATTTTCAAGTTTTTCGAATCGTTATCGGAAGTTGCAGGTTTTTCACACGAAGAAGAAAAAGGTTTATATTATTTATAGTTCACGTGAAAGAAAAGAAAAGTGACCTTCTGTGATTGGTTTACTATTTCTCATCGCGTGACTATACTACAAAGAAGGGTTTCGAGTTTTATAATTTTTTTTGTTTGCTTTGTGTTGTGGGTTGTTTCGTTGTTTGTTTAAGGATGGTTGGAATGTACTGATGCTACGTGTAGCTTTCATATAAGTAATTTCATCTTTCTTGATTCCAAAATCGACCATTATGCATTGAGCGTGCTTCAAATCCTATAAGACGTGCTTCAATAACATTTTTTTCCACAAACCAAGCCCGGTGCAACGCACGGGTATGGTCAGGCCTCGTTCCCTTAAAAATTGACATTCATTTTTCAATATTAATAATCGTTATGTATTGCAAAATTTGTACGACCATTTAGGGTGCGTTTGGTATGCAAATGGGTTTGGAATAAGATTTAGTATTGATAGTATTGAAATAGGTATGAATGAAAAGTAAGAGAGCGAAAATGAATGATAGTAGTATAAAATTTGTTTGGTTGTAAATAAAATTAAAAATGGGATTAGACTTTAATATTATTTTAAAATTAAAAAAATAATATCATAACAAAATGACCCACTTAGATATTGTATAAATAGTATTAATTAATACTAAAAATGAGATAAAATGTAGTAATGCACAACTTTCGAGCAAATGCGGGCTTTTCTTTTCTCCAACCCACATATAAATTGGCTTTTGTTAAAACCTTCATTTGAGGGTGCCAAAAGTACTTTTGAAACCAATTTTCTCAACCAAACAATTAGTTTTAATCCAAATCCATTCCAAAGAAAGCAAAAACCCTATACCAAACGCGCCCTTATATAAAAATGTAATGAAAGGTCAAACGACCCCAAACGACAATATTATATATATCAAAACCTTGCTTAATTACCACATTTGGAGGAACATGATATTACGTTGTGGAGGCAACTAGGGCAATGAATAAGTTTCTAGAGTCTAATATCAAAATCGATATTGAAAAGTTCAGCCATTAGATTGGTCGATGTTTTTGGTCCACAAGAAAGGTATGAAATGAGATGACATGAATTTGATTCATTTATGGAAGCAATCATGGGTTACTTGTAGAGTATGTTAATCAAATGGTGAAATAAACCGTAGTTATGAAACGAAGGATAACAAGTTAAGGAATCTCGCAGATATGGTAATTCTTCGAATATTATGTTTTGTAATAACATATCAATCAAATGTATTTAGATAATAATAGGTCTAATTCATTCATCTTTTGGCATGTAACTTACAATTATTTTTACCCGAATTTCACTTCTCATATATATCTTTTGAAATTTTGACAAATTAATTTGTTAGTTCTATCTATTGGCCTAAAGTATTAGATTAAAATCGTATAAGCATAGCTATGTTATTGGGTAGCTTTGGCATTAGACATTGGTGGTCTATCGCAGGTTTTCTACAAGTAACGACTGGCGACACAAAGCGGCGACACAAAGCTTTCTAATATACTAGTATCAATCTACCTCTATGAAAACAAATGCTATGAAATTATGCAAAAGTGAAACTAAATGGTACAACTTATATTTACAACTTGTTGACTAAGCGACAAGTGTTGTGTTGCTTATTGCTTATTATAAATATGCACATTCACGCTTAAATACGATGCCGTTTTTATGGTGAGCTCCCCCTTAAATTTTAGGCTAAAAGAACGGCCCAACTTTTTTTTAATAATACTGATAATATCTCACTTTTTATAATAGTGATAGTATCTCACACATATCACACACATAACATCAAAGTCTTCCACAAACCACATACACATTTGATTTTGAGGGGTTTTTTTGATTCATGAAGATACTGTTACACAAGTGTTTGGGTTTACGTTTAATTTTCGAAGCCACTTCATTTGCAACAAATTGGCGATATAGGTTCAGGTAGTAATCAAGGTTCATATTATCTTGGGTTTGTTATTTTTTTTAAAATGATCGACTGATTAAGTCATATAAGATTATACTTAATAATAATAATCACCAAATTATGTAAATGTTATGATTTTCATCGAACGTTTTATTAGTTATGTTTTTCAAATCTTTAATTTGTTTATGTGCAAGAATTAGGGCAAAAGGCATTCAATTGCTGATGTTCAAAGAATTTGTTGAATACTCTAATTTCTTGGGTTTGGTATAGCAGCCACGGCGAGGATTATTTGCGTATCTATGGTTTGGGATTGTAAGGGGGAGCCCACTGTAAAAACAGCATCGTATTTGAGCGTGAATGTGTATATTTATAATTGGTTGAAAACCCTAATTTCTTGGGTTTGGTATAGCAGCCGCGACGGGGATTATTTGTGTATCTATGGTTTGGGATTGCTTTACCGATGCTCGTATCTTGGCGGGGCAACCACACCTGGATTGTGGTTACAGCCATGGCCACTGTGCGGTATCACATCTATATTTGCATTCCTATTTTCAAATGTTGATGATCTTGCAACTTTGCGAAAAATGGAAGGATGGCAGAGAGCGACAATCGCACGCCTTAGCAACCTCCACGGTCGCAGTTTCACAAAGCCACATTTTAATCAAGTAATGAGTGTTTATGTTTTCTAGAAGACTATGGTGCATTGTATGTGATATGTATGAGATATTATCAGTATTAAAAAAAATTAGGCCGGTTTTTTGTAACCCAAAATTCCAGCAGGAGCGTACTGTAGGAAACGGCGTCATTTTCGACCTAAAATGATAGTCTTTATAATACTATGCGGTGCGTTTTACTTGGTTGGGATAATACGAAAAGGGGAAGGATGGTATAGAGCGAGAATCGCTCGCCTTAGCAACCTCCACACAGGCACCCAAGCCACAGATTAATGCAGACGTACTTTATTACGGCTCTATTGAAACGTCGTATTGATATCTGAAAATGGTTACAAATAAGCCTAATATTGGATAAAATGTTGCAGGTGATGATGACAAATGTCTATGTAGTATGCGTACTTTACTAAGACATGTATCTTGGCTGGGCAATCATACCGAGCACGTGATTACAGCCATGTCGAGTCTTTAGTGCCGCTACTGTCTAAGCCTCATTTATGTAGATCAACAATTTTGTCGACCCATTCTTATTTCTTATGTTTCTTTTACAAGTGTCGGACACCAGGTACTGAATTTTACCGGAGTTGATACTATGATTATACATGACATAGATTTTGACTTCCACATCGACCGTTAACCCGGACGTTAGGAACTAAATGTTACTATTTACAGGTGCGTTTCTAGCTCTTTTTCTAAGTTGCTGAGTCGTCGACTTATATCCATTTGATTATGAGCATGTCAGTCACTCTCAGCTCGTAAACTAACTATAATGGATTTGTTGTATGGTTGTCGACGCTAGCACAACTATAGTCTAAATATTTGAAACAAGGGCCTTATGTTTGCGCATATTGGAATTCTGAATCTAATTTAGAACATTTAATAAGTTAAGAAATTGTGGTTTAAGTAACATCTTAATAGTTTAGAAGAGTTTAAGTTCTTAAAATATATATGTGATAGAGATCTAAAAGTTAAAAAAGCTTGACTTTTATGTTAGAACTCTTAAAATTTGACTTCGCTGAAGTAAACAATTGGAAAACATTGTCACTTGTGAATCTTGGAGAAACATAATTCGCTTGTTGAAGGGGTCAAATTTTTGATCATTTATGCGTGCAGATTTTTAGTAATAACGGGAAATCTTTTCATACCATTGGAAGGCTTAACTAGCAAAGAATCCGACTAATCGACAACTCAAAGTTGAACAGGTATGTGTATTTTCTTGGTTGCTAATCCGTGATTTTTTAGTACTCTAACAACATAATAACAATGAAAGTGTACGTAAACTTGCAAGCCAGTGGATGATTTTGATGAGATCACATAGCACTTTGTCGGATAAAAACAGAATTACTACAATCCCTTTTAGAAGAAGCTTATAATTTCACTCTAATTTCTTCTTATTTTCCATATTTTTTTATAAAGATTAATGGTCATAGTTATTTTTGTTCGTGTAATATAACAATGACGATATTTGTCTGTGATAGAAAGCTGATGGTAGTAATGAAGCTGACATGCCAACTTCAACGACATATCAAACGGTCCCAACAAATCAAGTAAGCATTCACTCTCTTAGAAGTTGCTCACCATAGGCTTTCAGTCTCAAACAACTATTATACATACTACATGTAACATTCAAACTGATGAGCCATTCAGTCTTAAACAACTATCCATCTCATTCATCTTTATCAAAAAAACAAAAAAATATTCCACCAAGATACAAGTTCCATTCTCTCTCTGCATGTCTATTAGAAGTTAGGTTACTTGAATTTATGTTACCGTTTGTTATGCTTTTGAGTCTTCCGTTGTTAATTTTGTTGAATTTTAAAATTAAGATTTTCTTAAAATTTAGGAGTTTTGTAGAATTTAGTTGTGATGTAAGATGTGCGACTAATTTTAATTATATTTTTTTTTAATTTTGAGTATTGAATTGGGGGCATTTCTATTTTGGCAGGTTAAGTTATGCAGTTATTCTACAAGAATACAACCGAAAATATACCTTATAACTTATGCAGGTATGTAAATGTTTAATATATGGTGAACTGTAGCCTATATTTGTTTAAGCATATGATCATAACCAACTATAGTCTTTAAGGTATCAAATACAAGGTGGGTGTTCACTCTTTGACCGTCATTTCTATTTGGAAATTGGATTTTAATAATAAGAGACATCGGTAGAAAGGTCTCACTTTAAGCAAGAGCCTTTCAGAATGGACTAACAAATGCTTAGTGCCCATCATTCCTACCTCCACTTTGCTCTTTTTAAAAGTGTATATATTTTCATGTTAAAAAGGTCAAATGTTGTACACTACTGCTTATTAAACAAATACACTATTGTAACCATGTTACATGTAGGTATCATCAATATTTCTTGATATTCTTTTTCCAATAGAAAAATGTGGTCTGTATATATAGTTGGTTGTGTTGGGATATGTACATATATCAAATAATATATGTCCGAGAAATTACGTGAGCCTATTGTATATTAATTATATTAATATGTTTCACATAATAATTAAACGATCTTTAATTGCAACGTTAGACGTTAGAACTAATTAAAATATATTAACAAGTGAAGGACTTGCTAGTACAAAAAAGCAAACCCGTGGGGTGTTGGTTGTGACCGACCGAACTAAAGGAATGCAAGGGAGGAGAGTGTCGATTTATGAAACTTAAGGGGGTGTTCAAATCTAACTTGGAGAACAAGTTTGGAGACTATATAAACACCCCTTAGATTCATAAATCATATATACGATATATCCCTTTTAATATATACGCATGTATCATGAATCTATGCAGAATATATTATTCTTTTTCTTATGTCTAATAGTTAGATTTAATGGAATCATGCAAAAGTATCATACTCCTTTCCATGTGTGTTATAACCAATCGGTAGGAGAAGAAAATCGAAAAGTGTTTTCTTGTTTCGATCGTACCAACTCAAAACAGAACATAGTGTTCAGTTGTTTTATTCGTGAAGCAAGTACTAGCATCCTAGCGTATCTCGGTGACGTGTAGTGTATGCACACCATAGAAGTTATCTAATTTGGTAACGTGGTATTCAATTTATACACACGCGTATATTCAAGAGGTGTTTCTTTAATTGCTAAAAGGTACACATCTCTTGATCATTTATTAATTATTTATTCTATATGTGATTGATTTATTCCGATGCGTACTAGTGATTTGAATTGATCAATAGTTGTAAAACCCCAACAGTGGTATCAGAGCCATCGTATAGATCAGTAATTACAAAGAAGTAAAATTGGACAAATTAGGGTTCTTGATTAATTTATTAAATCCATTTGGGCGCTTTTAACTATAAAGATTAGATCTTGATAATAAAAATTAGATAGACGAAACCCTAGGTTGTATGCAATTTCATAGTATCAAATTCGATTGTTATGTTATTAATTGTTAATGGGTATCCGTGATAAACACATGCAAGTTTATCATGAATAGATATATGATATGTGTGTTCTTGATTAAGTGTTAATTTATTGTTCATGCAAAATCGATGATTAGAAAATTATAGACATTAAAGTTGAGTTTTTTTTAGTTTTCGGACTGTTTGACACACCGTTACTAAAAAAATCGTAAAATATTCATCGTAAGTCGAAAAGTTTGAAATTTTTATGGTAGATCCACGACTTAGTAAGCTACAACTTTGTAGTTTACTACAAAAGCCGAAGAAGACCCTAGCTATGTCCTGTCGGGGCCTGAAGTCGACTAAAATTTTCAATCAGCTTTTATGTGCTATGTGGTATATATTTATATATGGCTTACGCAATCGATTATCTCGATGTATGTGGCCGGATTCATTAGAAGAATGAGCCTTATATGAATACATACATAGTTTAGTTATTAGATAATTAGAATCATCAATAATATTTGCATGACTTAATTGTTAAGTGATTAAATAAATGTTATGTGTATTAGTTATTGTTTATATTGTTTTAAGTATTGACTTGTGAGAAAAAAAAGGTTTTTCGAAAAATAAAATATAAACATGACTAATAATTATGAAATAAGATTTATTATAGACTATTAATTGCGAAATCTTATGAGTCACTTGGGTGCGGTTGTCTATAATGTTAGGGCTCATACCTTAACTTTCCACGACGAGACTTACAATTTAATAAGTTTATAATGTGTTTTAAATCAAAAATTGAATTTTATCAATGACGAAATTTACAAAAGTACTATTTATTTGCAAGGCATATCACCAAGGGTTTGAGGTTGATATACTCTATAAATCCCTGATATCTTGCAATTATTTAGGAAGCGCGAATGGTCTAGGGTTTGAATGAATTTTAATCATTCTTTAATCTTTTCCCGCGATAAAATAAGAGATATTTAGATTTGAAAACACGTTGAATCGTCAATTTTTAAAGGTAACACTATTTATACATGAGATGTATAGAAAATAAGTGATACCATAATAAATAACTTAATTGAGTAAAGTTTTTATTAAAATTTATGATACAAAGATGTATGCATGCTTCTTCGTACATATCTGACACGTCAAATCTAAATACCCTTTTAAATAAGTTGTTGCCATCTAATTTGTAAGAACACTTGCATTTGCCTTTTACATTGCGTGAGACGTAGTTACATTGCAAACCCAAGGTGATTATACACTCTTCGTGAGACGTTGGTGTCACATAATCACAGTTCTTGATTGGACGACTTAATCGAGGTAAGCGGGTGAGACCTTATGCTCGAGGCATAGATGGGATAAAACATGCTTACTAGTATATTAATGTAATAAAGCAAGTCCCATAATGTTCTAGGAATTGCACCGGTGGTAATTATTGATCGTTAATTACCTTTTGAATACATCATTGCTAGCAGATCAACTGATATGATGGTGGTATGTCAAGTTGGATCCTAAGCCATAGAAAATTAATTGTTTATTTATTTAAAAATGGGTAGTTAATTTTCTTCAAAGAGTATTATTGAAAATACTAATTCTTGAACTTTACTATGTTTTGTAAATGGCACTACCTGTCTAAAACACAAACCATTTGGCTTTCAGGTCGATGTTTGAAAGAGAAAATATTTCTGGTTCAAATTACAACGATTGGTTTCGTTCACCTAAGATGGTCTTGAGAGTTGAAAAGAAACTGTTTGTCATTGAACAACCTATTTCCCCTGCTCCACATGCCGAGTCCAAGTACATGCGCAGTGGAATGCGGTTTATGATGCTCATAATAAGGTTGCTTGTCTTATGCTTGGAAGTATGACTCCTAAACTTCAAAGACAGTTTGAAAATTCCTAACCTTATGAAATGCTTCAGGAGCTTAAATCCATGTTTGAGAAACAATCTGGAGTAGATTGGTTTGACCTAATCTAAACTTTCCATGCTTGCAAACAGGAGGAGGGAAAACCAGTTGGACCATATGTCATTAAGATAAAGAATTATGTGGCGCAACTAGAACATCTTGGTTATGTGCTCCCATAAGATATTAGTGTTGGTTTAATCTTGAATGGCCTCACTAGTGACTTTATTGGTTTTGTAAGAAACTACAATAAGCATAACATAGGAAAGACGATTGGTGAACTACATGCTCTGCTTATTGAGTATGATAAGGGTTTACTTTCTAAAGGCTGATACACCACAAGTAATGGCGATTCAAGGTGGTAGAATCCAGAAGGCCAATAAGAAATCGCAAAATGCTAAAGGCAAAGGTAAAAGGAAAGGAAATGGAAAAGATAAAAGTTATATCCCTAAGCCTCAAAACCCTAAACCTTTTGCTAAAGAGCACCCGACACAGGATGACACCTGCCACCACTACAAAGAGGTGGGGTGATTGTTGCTTTTAATCAAACTATATTATATATAATATATAATAAAATATAAAATATATAAGTATAGTCTAAAAACACAAATCAATAAAACCGGGAGTAGTATAGAATTTTCCCGGGTCGTTAATCCCCAACGAGGCTGTGCTGGAAAATCGATACAGTCGGAAGATTGGAGTTTGAAAGAGAGAATTGATTTGAGAGTGTGGAAAGCTAAATTAAACAATAATAAACAAAAACGTTTAAGAAAAACCTAAAAATTATGAAATTAAGCTAGAAAACGAGAGCACGAATCACGAACAAAGGGGCAAAAACCTAAAAACTTCAAAATTAACCCTACGGAGAAATTTTCACTTCTAAACTACTCTAGGGGACTAATAACGAAGAATGAAAAAGACTAGACTGAAAACGGAGGTCGTTTGACCCAAAAACGAGTCAAGACAAAAACCGCACCCGAGCCCCGTTCTTTAAAAATCAAAAAGTTACAAAAATGACCCTACGAAAATTTTTGTATTTTTCCTACAAACTATATGACTAAAGAAAATTTTCTAAAAAAGAAAAATATTTTTTTGATAATTTTTGTATTTTTTATGAATTTTTTAAACTTTTAACTAAATTAAATTATAAAAAATACTAAACTACTTTTAAAAATTCTGAAAAATTTACCTAAAATACTTAACACTACAAATAACCTACGAAAAATAAGAAAACAAAAATTTGCTTATAAATAAGCCCGAAAATAAGCTGTAACAGCTTATAGCTTATAAGGGTGAAAACAGGTTTAAGTACTAAGGCCCTTGGGACTCTAACGTAAAAGTCCCAAGGGCGCAGCGGTAAGAGAGGTTTATAAAAGAGAGGTGTACGAGGGTAGAGGCCCGGGTTCGAGTCTTGCTCACCCGGGTCACCCCTTGTCTCCTTTCTTTTTTTTTATTGAAAAACTTTGTGAACCAAAGTTGTTAAGCTCCTTGAGCTTAACAAATTTTAAAACTACAACTTTTTGTGAAAGCTTATAAATAAGCTGAAAACGAGCTTCTAAAGTGACAGTTTTGCTTAAATGAGCTTAAGGCTAAAAAAAACTAGGGGGGGTTTTTTCTTTTGGACTTCTTTTTTTTTATGAAAAACTTTGTGAACCAAAGTTGTTAAGCTCCTTGAGCTTAACAATTTCTAAAACTACAACTTTTTCTAAAAGCTTATAAATAAGCTTAAAAAGAGCTTCTAAAGTGGACAGAAGCTAAAATAAGCTTAAAGGCTTAAAATGGCTAAGTCATTTAACTGTTAACACTAATAATCTAAAGTTTTGACTACTAAGCTTAATGACTTATCTATATATCCTAAATAAGCACTAAATGAGCTAAAATGTAATACTAAATAAGCTGAAAAGGACTTAAGTTGACAGAAAGTCTAAAGTGAGCTTAAGGCAAAAAGAGACTTAATCTCTTGACTGTTGGCACACAATAGCAAAGAAAATGGGCAAATAAGCACACACAGCTTATCACCCCATCCTAATAAGCTACTAGGAGCACAATTAAGCAAATGGAATAAGCTTAATAAGCTAGAATGAAAATAAGCAATCCCTACACTAAGCTAAGCAAAAATAGCCAAAGGGCTACTTAATGCTTAAAAATAAGCTACTTAGACTACAAGCTAAAAGCTACAACTAAAGGGGCTTAAACAAGGGCTTATTGGCTTTTTAGATAAGCCAAAAACTTGGGCTTAGGTTCACTAAGAAGCTAGAAAAGGATGCTTAAAATTGGGCCTCTAGCACCAGGGCACTTTATCAAAAAAATAGACTAGTATTGACAGCTTTCAATAAGCTCAAATAAAAAAGCTAAGTTAAAACAGATTAAGAACACCAAGAAATGAACTTGTGCACACTTTTTTAGAACCTAAAACACTAATAAACCTGCTGATTTGTGAGAATGAAAATGGGTTTTTTTTCTTTTTGAAATAATGACACAAAAATCCTTGGCAGATTTGACTTAGGAAGTCAAATGACTCAAGGTGTTTTTGTCAGCTTGTTTTAACACACAAATGACACTCTTTTTAAACCCCAACTCAAATTTACAATGGCTTAACCAAATAAGCACTTTGGTTTTTTTTAAAATCCAACAGTTTTAAAGAATGATTTAGACAACCTTGAAAAACATTTTTTAAACTAAAAAAACTTTTAAAAACAGACTCAATTCAGCTTAATACTTAAGCTAAAGTCAACCAAATGACTACAACCCATGTCATTCCCATTTTCACCCGTTTTAGCACTTAACCCAAACACCCCTTTAAATTCTTGTTTTTAAGTTTTAAAGCTTAATGGGCTGTTTTAACTCACAATTCTTAAAGGGATTTGACAAATAAGCACTAAACAACATAAATGAACAATAATAAGCAAGAAATAAGCACTCTAATCAGCTAAAACAGAATAAGCTATAAAAATCTAAAAATTAAGGCTTTAAAGGGAAAATTGTAATGACCTTTGTCCAAGCTTTTACAAGGACTTTTTGAGCCCTCAAGGGCTTTCACCTACAAGCTCTGGCTTATAAATAAGCCAGTGAATAAGCCAATAAGCTCTTCCAACTTTAGCTTATCTTCCAAATGGCTTATTCTTGATTTTTCAAACAAAAAACTTATAAAACTATAAACTATGAAGAGTTTAAGTTTTGTAAGCTTAATCAAACTTCTATAAGAGCTTATAGAAGCTTATTTAACACATATAAAGGTAATTTAAGCCGTTTGACAATACAACTCAAAATTGGGTATAAAACCTTAAAACTTCAACACTTCATTAACTTTTTGTATAATATTTTTAAAAACGAGGTTATAAATGGCTTATATTGAAAGCTTAATGAGTTTAAAGAAGTTCAAATACTTAGCACCATATATGAAATCAAAGCTGACTTTTCAACTGAAGGAAAGTACAAGTACATATAAAAAAAAAACTAAACTGAACTAAAATTAACACACTAAAAAACTACTTGTTACTGAAAAACTACACTATTGCCACAATGGCTTACAAAGTTTTTTATAGCTTAACGAGCTAGGGTTTTGCACTTGGTCTTTTCTTCTTTGTCTTCACTTAGGTGTGCTTCCTTGTAGACCACAAAAATGACTTGTGTGTTTGTTTGAAGTGTGAACAAAAAACCCAATCGTGCCCTTCATTCACCTTGGTGCCCAAGTCGAGTTATAACAACCTTTGATGATTTTGGTGGGAGTTTGGATTGCCAACATGGCATAGGCCATGTGGGGGGGTGGGGTTTAGGATTGTGAAGTTTTTGGAGTATTGTGGGAGGTCAACGAGTGACTAGTGGGGTTAGGGATTGGCGGGAAAACGAATTGTTGAAGATATACAGTGTTTGAAAATGGGGGTAGGGTTTGGGGATTTGACCAAATAGTCTTCTCAAGGTTACAAACGATTTTTGCATCACACTGTCCTTGGTGTTTATGACAAATTCGGGCTTGGGCAAAAAATACCCCTTGAGGTTTATTTGACAATTGCACTCAGTCCTTGGAGGATATATAAGTTGGAAGTTTGCGCAACTTAACCCTTGTGGTTAGCTTTGGCTTTTGGCAGTTTTGGTCCCTCATAACATTTTCTTCTTATTTCTTCATTAAATAATTTAGGATAGGCAATTTAGTCCCTAAACTTATTTTCTTCCTGTGACTTTGGCTTCGGTTAGACTTGGGTTTACTTTTTTGACACTATGGGCTTGGACTGAACTGTGTCTTTTCCACGCTTTTCCATTCCGGACCTGGTTTTGTTTGTCGTTTTGGCCTTTGTTATTCGGTCCTTTTCTTAGATATCCTTCTGCACTAACACAATTAGCAAAACAAGCATATATTTGGCATTTTAAGTCCGTTTTTGGTTATTTTAACTTGTTTTTAAAGGTAAAAGGTATGTGTAATTAAACACATACCATGGATTAAGGAATCTTTTGTGCTTGTCCAAAAATATTTGAATAAATCTTGGATACATTAAAAACTTATATTTACTATCCAAGTTTTTCACCATACCATCAAAAATCAATTTAGAAAAGTTAAAAGTTTTGTTTGTGGCCAAGCAAATAATAAACAGTTCTATATGCTACTTAAATTGTTCCCCAAAATTTTTCTAAAACTAAGACATGTAGGATGTAGGGATCGAAGAATCTCCACAGAGGGGAAAATTTGCCTTTTTGAAAAGTCAGTTTATCATCAGTTAAAACATATCCCATCAGTGAAAGTTGAGCAAAAATTTCAGTAGTTAAGAAAACACTAATACCATCTACATCTGCTAATTGGAGATGTCTCCTAACAGATGCTTCAGTAATAGTGAATTCTTTGCCATCAACTTAGCAGTAATAATTGTTCTCCCATTACAATTTATTTGAACAGTAGCAGTCTCTCCAGAACGTTTCGATTAGAGGAAACATAGCTGTATATTCTTAGTAGAGCAAACCTTATACTGACTTGCAATGAGAAAATCTACTATCTTAGAATCCTTTCCACTCCCAGCTGGTTTCTTTAATAAGCAAACATGTAGTGTTGTCGCCTATTTCCAAATTCGCCAGGAGTGATTGAGTAACGATAAGGGTTTCTGTTATGTTCGTTAAGAAGTAGAAGTTTGGCAAAGTTAATATGAATTTTATTAAAAGCGCTTAAGGGTTTTGATTGACCCGACTGAATACATGATTATTTATCTTGAAGAAAGCTTTAAAGTGAAAGAAAGATCAAGAATTATCCAAATTATAGACCCTATAAGCGAAATATTTGGCAGAAATATCTCAACGGCTATATTTAATTGCCAAAAATCTGTTATACCCCAAATAGTATTAACGTACCCAGCATACTAATTTTAGTCTATAAGTACATAAGTAATGGCTCAGCAGTCACTATAGTTTGGACTATCATACTAAGTAGTCCAGCAGTACTCGAGAAAGCCTAGCATATTAACTTTTGAGGTACTATTTTTAACCTTACTTTTCCATTCCAAAAGGGCCATTTTTCCATCATCAATGTGATTCCCACAAGCTCTCTCTTTTTTAAAGCTCACTATCTCTCTCAATTCTTTTGCGTACTTGATTCCGCTCTGTCTGTTTTTATTTCACAAATCTCTCTATTCTTTTGAGCTCACACTTTCTCTTTGTCTGTTTTTGTTTTCTCTCTCTATTCTTTTAAGCTTACTTTTTCTCTCTGTTTGTTTTTATTTTCTCTCAAATCTCACAATATTTATTATAACAGCAGTAGTAATTATACATACCAGTACTAACTTGAATTTCATCATCAGCTGTTGTTCCATCTCATGTCAAGCATAATCCACTGCATCTTGACACTTATTAAATCCTCCCCTCAATCAATGCTTCAGGGGTTAAGCATTCCAATAACTGGCATTAGATATTAAAACTCCAACACAATGCTTTGTGAGCAAGTTTGCAACATTGTGATCTGTATGTATCTTAATCACTTGTATAAGCCTCTTATCATAAGAATCTCTGATGAAATGGTGCCTTATTTCAATGTGTTAGGTTTTAGAATGAAACATTGGATTCTTCACAATACAAATGGTGCTTTCATTATCAATGTAAATCTTAGTGTTCAATAGAATAAACCCAATATTCAAGCATCAGATTTTGGATCCATAACACTGTCCACAACAATTAGCAGCTAGCAACATACCTGTCTTTAGTAGTGAGTAGGCAACTATAGTTTGCTTTTACATTGCCATGAATCACCCTGTGCATAATTGACAACTCCATTGTAATTTCCCTGTCAAGAACTACACTAGCATAATCACTATCTGAAAAATCTTCCAAGTCAAATGGTGATTCCCTAGGATACCAAAGGCCTAATTTGGGTTGACCTTTCAAGTATCTAAAGATCCTCTTCACAGCATAAAGATGTGAGACTTTAGGAGTAAATTGGAACCTTGCAACAAAGCACAAACACAAACCTAATTCAGGCCTAAAAGCTTTCAATACATCAATGGATCCAATCCATTGATCTTATACGTGAACATTCCACAATCTTAGCGTCTCATCTTGAGCAATGCCTAGTTTGTATGAGAGTGCTTTGTTGTCTTCACTAAAAAGAAATTAAATTTCTCCAATATATCAGCCACATACTTGTCTTGGCTGATGAAGATTCCATCGTCTCTCTGCATGACCTGCAACCCTAAGAAGAAAGTGAGCTCCCCCATAGAACTCATATGGAACTTCTTGTGCATTAAACTTTCAAACTCTGTACATAAAGACTTATTATAGAGACCCAAAGATGATGTCATCTACATAAACCTGTACTAATAGGATATCACCTTTGTCCTTCTTGATAAACAAAGTCTTATCAATGATTCCTCTTCTAAATCCATTTTCTAATAAGTAGGTAGACAAGGTCTCATACCAGGCTTTAGGAGCTTGATGGAGACCATATAAGGCCTTTTCTACCTTGTAAACCTTGTCAGGGAACTATGGATCTTCAAAACTAAGAGGTTGGCACACATACATCTCCTTTTCAATAGTACCATATAAAAAGGTACTCTTCACTTCCATCTGGTACACAATGAACCCCATAAATGATGCATAGGCCAAAAATAACCTAATTGCTTCTATCTTAGCAACATGAGCAAAAACCTCATCATAATCAATTCCTTCTTCTTGGGTGTAACCTTGTACAACCAATCTTGCCTTGTTTCTAACTACTATCCCTCTCTCATCTTTCTTGTTTCTATAGACCCATTTTGTTCCAATGGCATGCTCGCCTTTGGGTAAATCAACCAATCTCTAAACCTTCTGCAAACTAAACTGTAGCAACTCATCTTGCATTGCCTCTATCCAGCTTGGATCTGTCAAAGCTTGTGTTACCTTCTTGGGTTCTATTTGTGAGAGAAAACAGACAAATAAATAGTTTTGATAATCTTTGTGATTTGTTCTCCTCTGCTTTTTGATGCAACTGACCATAGCATGTTCTTCAGAAATCTTGGTTATCCTTCTTGTTTGAGTAGCTGAATTTATGTCTCAAATGATCTGGTTTTTTTTAGGATGATCCTTCTGAATTTGGATGTGGAATAACGACATTCTGGTGTTTTTCCAAGTTGTTGAGGTCAGCCTCTGCACCCACATCTTCATCATTATATGCACCACTAAAGATACCAGTATCCTCCAAATCAGGCATGAAAGGATCAGTAGGAAGATTATCATTTGGAAGAGTAGCAGCATTAACAGGGATTGATCCATTAAGATTATCACAAGAGGATCCAGCAGCATTAACAGGAGTGAACATCCTGTAGATACTGTTGCCATTAACATCCTTGTCTTGTCTAAACATACTTTCAAACTCATTCCTTTGGACTCTTTCTCTTCTTGGATCCATAGTAGTAAAGGAAGAACTAACAGTATTAATTAATGAACTAACAGTATTAAGTCTGTTAGTACTGTTAGTGTTAGTAGCCTCCCCTTAACCACTTTTGTCATCATTTTTTGCTGGATCTTCATTAGTCTTTTTACCAGCATCATCAGCAACTGCATCCTTTGAGCTCTGGGCTATCATAAAGTATGGTAGAAGAATAATTTGTTGAGTATGATACTACAATAAACATTATACTTGATATCTGCATTCTTTATTAGTTTGATATTCCCCTCAGTAACAAGTCTTTATAATTCACAGAGATTTGTTAGTAAATCATATCAAAGAGCCAATCTGGTCCACGCCCTGGCAACATGGGTTTGTTTTCCAAGAAGGTTTATGTGCAGTCTCCCCCTACTTTCCTAGTTCTAGTGTTTAAATTCCTTAAAAAGCCTTGCTATTTATAGAGTATCCAACCAAGAACCCCTCATCAGCCTTCTATCAAATTTTCCTAGGGGATCTAAGGTATTAAGAATGGTCACAGGACACCTAAAAGGTCTCATAAAACTTATACTAGGTGGTCTACCATGCAAAATGTTCATAAGGTGTCTGTTGTGAGGCTTATCACAAACCTATTTTAAACAAACAAGCAGTACTAAGACTGCTTCAGGTCCCAAAATGTAGTAGGTAATAATGAATCTCTACATAGTCCAAGCGCCTTTGTTAGTGTCCAATACTTTCTTCATAACTTCATTTGTGTGTGGAGTTCTGCAACACTAAACTCCCTCTTATCCCTTTCATCCCACAAAACTGATTCATGTCATTATTTTTTCAACTTCTGTTCCAGTGTCACATCCTGATATTTGAATGTAATAATTTATTTGTTGCTATGCCATTATAAAGGTTTTAAGGATCCGCAATAGGTCTCACTGTAGTGGACAAAAAGAAAAACCCAACAAACTACTATAGTCATCATGACAACAAGGCAATATGTCCTTGTGATTGATACTCCTTTACAGATGTTGGCCCAAATAAGTCCATATGCAAAATTTATAAGGGTTGGCTGATAGAGATCACAAGCTTGGTCTTACAAGAGGCTTTGTGTTATTTTCCCTTCTGACAAGCAACACAAGTATGGTCATTTTCAAAAAGCTTTGAAGGCAATCCTCTTACAAGGTTTCCCCACACAAGTTTGTTCATTGTTTTAAAGTTTATATGACCAAGCCTCCTATGCCATAAATTAGACTCATCTATTGTATCCTTTGCAAATAAACAAGTTAAACCTCGAGAAGGAACAACATTCTTTAGATCAAAACTGTACATGTTGTTCTGTCTGGGAACTTTAAGCAAGATGTGGAAACCGTAGAGGGGGGTGAATATGTTTCCTTTTAAAAACTTTAAACAAAGATTACATGACTCTCTGCCGGCGGGTCCCGATAAAATATAAATTGGGCCAGCCTAGTACATCAGGGGCCGCCTCCAGAAGAGGTTTTCGGACTAGATCATTTGTATCAAATCACCAATCAAGTTTGACGCAATATGAGAAGTGTCGATAATAGATTTACAATAACTAGCGCATATTCTACCAATATATCCACACTCACAATGTTTACTACAAAGAGCTACACAACCATGACTAACACAACATACACAACAATGCACATAATCATAAGCACAATGCAAGTGTAAAAGTAAAGCGATAAATGAAAGACAGAAGTAATAGGAAAGGTAAGAGAAAATCAAACCGAAAACAGATTTATAGTGTTCGGTCATGAAAGCTCCTTCTTCGCCCCTACTTCTACTCCTCAGTATCCTTCTCGAGAGTTACTTTCACTAATATCAAGCTCCCTTTCCTCGCGGAGAAGACCTAACCAATGCTTACATTATTTTCCGACACTAAGCTAGATGTCGAGTTCTTCTTCGGGTACAACCAAACCCGTTATGTTTTATGGCCCAACATAACAAACCTTGTGTTTTATGGCCTAAACACATAAATGTGCCGAGACGAAAGTCGCTACATGGGATGATCTCGCCTTCAAACTCATTATTCTCGGGTGGAATGTGAAACATAGAAATTTGCATCCAAATTTAAAATTCAAAATAGCACATACACCTAAGATATCATAATTGTCGGGAGTGAAAAGTTAACAAGTTGCAAATATGAGTAGTGTTAGCATCTTAACTTTTATTTAACGGTGATTTTGTTTTAAGCTTAGTTGGACAAGTGAAAAATCGAGAACGATAAATTTTTCCTTTTTGGGGCATTTTCGGATCGAAATACATCTTGTTCTATGATCCTTAATGGTTATGAAAATAACGAAAGTCAGATTAGTTAGTTGCTAAAAAAATAAATCAAAAATATTAGTGGTAATAAGCATACATCTTCAATAATGATAAAAATGGGGCTTCTCTAAACTCTTGATTCTCTAATTCACCTCGATGAACACTTAGCTACTTTTTGAGGTAATTAGTCGAGAGGGATTGAGATTCTTAGTTTTCTAAGTGTATTGATTACATTGCGTGAGGACACGGCAATCCTTTAGTATGGGGGAATTTGGTATTCACTATTTTATACATACCTTTTACCTATAAAAATGAGCTTAAATGACTAAAAATGTACGAAAAATACAATGTATATGCTTGTTTTTGTGTTTGTGTATGTGCAGGTAACGGATATCAAGAAAGGGACAAAACAAAGGCAAAACCGGACAAAACCGAGCACGGGATCGGAAAGAGCACGAAATTACGAGTCCGTCGACATAGAGCGAAGATATATGAGCAAAAGTGCAAAATTTCGAGCATTTATTAAAGACAATTAAAGCTCGAAGAATTAAGCCCAACCAAGCCAACAAACGAGGCCCAAACAAAAAAAACCTTTACAAGCCCATGAAAGGTCCAAAAATTCCTACAACTTGGCGTCAAATTGGATATTGCCATTTTACCAAGATACTTTTGGCTGGTCCCATTTTATGATGCTTATATCCAACGCAAATTGATGAGCGCTCACGATAGTTCCACGTATTCGAAAGTTTCTAGCAACTCCAATCAATGGCTAAAAATTGTGGACAGTAGGGTTCAGTGCCTATAAAAAGGAAATATCAATTCATTATAAGAGGCATCTTTCCTTTGTCTTAGTGAATAGCAGCCATGTTTTTAATTTAGTTGTTAATTTGTACTCTTTAATTGTAGTGAGATTAATTTAATATTCCTTGTTTTCCTTCTATGATCTTAAAGTGAAACGAAACATTTTTTTTCGGATACTATAGAGCAGTTATATTATTTCTTTGTCTAGTTATATATATGTCGTCAAGTACGTTATCTTATTATTAAGATCTTGTTCAACCTTTACGTAGAAGGATTTGTTTTAAAAATAGAGTCATATTATTATCTTTATCAAATAGGTACTTGTTAGCTTATTTACAGTTTATGTGAAGCTTATCAAATGCTTATTCGATTAAAAAAAATATTAGTTTTTTTTATATAAAAATCTCATTTTTTTAATTTTAAGTTTCTAGCTTTATAGGTACTTGTTAGCTTTTAGCTTATTCTTTTCCAAAATACTTTATATTTTGGAATTTAAGACTTTAGCTTATAGCTTATTATCATAGCTTATTTATCTTAACCCTTTGTTTGATTTGTTGTTTGATGAATACGGTTCGACACGTAGGCGAGGAGCTTAAGGGTTAAATAAGCTAGATAGAATTTGATTATTTTCTTTAGCTTATTTAATCGGGTGGTTATCGTTTATTTGCGGCTCTTCAATTCGGTCTCATTTTCTATCCTTTTTTAATTAATTAGTGTAGATTAATATCTAGCTTATTATGTTTAGTTTAGCTTATTTGATTGATATGCTTAGTGAGTAGTTTATTTTTTTATGCTTGTTAAGTAAACTAGTGTTTAATGAATTAAGTGTGAAATTTAAATAAGTGATTAGTTATTAATGATTTGCAAAAATTATTTAGTTTAATGTTTTATTTAGTCGAACAGGCAAAAGCCGTAAGATTAAGTAGGCACTAAGCTAGTAATTAATATTTTGTTAAAAAGTTGTTTTCTATATTAAGCCAACGTTGTGAGAAAGCAATTTATTAAACGGATATTAATTCTTCATTAAGATCTGAAATTTCATACTCAAGAATCTAATCACTTTTACTTGACAAGCATATTTTTTTTATATATCTTTCATTTTATTAGCTTGCTTTTTAATTAGTTTAATCTAGTTTATGTAGTTTTTAATATTTAGTTTAAAATCAAAAACAAAACTCTTTGATCATTCAAGCACGATTCCCAAATGAAACTCGATTTTCAAATTCACACCTCGTCGGGAAGAACGACCCGGGTCCGGTTTTAAACTTTGTGGATAACGAAGTGAGAAGCCGATACTTCCGGTAAAACTATACTACTATCATTGATATTTTCCTATTTGTTATATATATTTATATTTATATATATGTGGTAAAAGGAACTGTCAAGACTCAACATTGTGGCGACTCAATAACACTCGAAGATAGAATATCTTCTTTATGTTCTTCACTTTCTAGAAAATTGAGAGTTTTGCGAATGAGTGACATTTGCATTTCGCAAATTACTTAAATATTTCGGATGAAATAATTAAGTTGTCAAGGGATATAGGAAGATTCTAATAGTAACAAAGAAACGTTAGAGATGAGGAGACTTATTAGAAGTGAAAAGAACGTTTAGAAGTTCGAAGAAATAAACACTTTTTTAGAAGTAGAAAGACTATACAAGAAGTGAAACAACATACTAAAAGAGGAGAAAAACGTTGTTATTAGTGAGAAGAATCATCTAAGAATTTGAGACAAACGTATGCGAGATGTAAGGACCAAGGTTGTATGTGAGGGGATTTATTATGAAGTGATGGATTGCAATCTATCGATTGTAAGGAATGTGTTTTGATAATGAGAAGCAGTTCATTATGAAATTCACTGACTCTTCAAAACATAAGCAACGATGCTTAAGAGTGTTGGGATATGAGGATGACCCATTGATCTATAGAGAGATATTGGGTATAGGTTTGGGTGTGGAGTAGACGTTAACTTATAGAAAAAGAAGAAGAGAGAAACAGGGTGTTCGTTTTATGATTAGAGAAGGAAATGAAAGATATCACAAGCCTGATGCCGGAGGTCCCATATATATATGGGGGCCGCTTGTTTTAATCAGGGGGCCGCCTAGTTTATGGGGACCGCCACCAGCAAAGGTGTTTTGGAATCGATTGTTGACAAAAATTTTCAAAAAGAGTGACATTTCGCTAATTAAAAAAATACTTATAGTACTTCAGATGAAGTAGTTAAGTTGTCATGACATGGAATGGAACACGGACTAGAATCGAAACTAGAAGAAAAGAGGAGAACGATTTATGGAATGTGTTTCATCATTCCTAAACCTTGAC
>BQNB010049496.1:0-40000 GCA_026074375.1 Tanacetum coccineum | reverse complement strand
GGCAAATACTTCATCATAGTCAATCCCTTCTTCTTGTGTGTACCCTTGAGCAACCAATCTTACTTTATTTCTTATCACAATTCCCCTTTCATCCTTTTTATTCCTGAAAACCCATTTAGGGCCTATAGCCTTTTTTCTATTTGGTAAATCCACTAAAGTCCAAACTTCTTGTAACTTGGAACCTTCAATGCATGAATTACCTTTTTGGGTTCTTCTAGTGATAAAAAGCAAGCAAACAAGCAGTTTTGAAGGTCTTTATGGTTTGTTCTTTGTTAAACAGTACTAACAAACCCATGTTCCTTCAATTTCTTTGACATATTTCTTGTTTGTGTAGCTGATTGCAAATCTCTAATCACTTGATCAAGAGGATGATCTTTATTGAATTTCTTGTAGTTGGAGATTAGGACTGTTCGGAATGTAGTAGCCAAATTGTTCATGTCAGCCATTGAACCATCATTTTCATCATTTCTTGAGAAGTCAAATATGCTATAATCTTCCAAAGCAGGCATATTTGGATCATATGGAAGTTTAATGCTTGTTTTTCCATCAACAACATTAACCTTATTTGTGCTAGCAGCATTAACATTGTTAGTACTGTTAACATTATCTTCCTTCTTTTGATCATTACATTCACTATCTTTTCTTGGATCTTTATCAACCTTCTTTCCATCATCACTTGAAGGTTCGGATCCATCATTATGAGAACTCTTTGGATCTTGAGAATATGGTGGATCAACAGTCCATAATGGTAGCAAAATGTAATTTTTGACGGGTTCTGTCTCTTTTCTAGCTTGACTTGCATTATCACTTGCTTTTGTACCTTCAAAACCATTAGACTGTGTACCTGCAACAATTGGCTTATAATTCATTGTTCTTGTTAGTGCAATCAATATAAATAGCCAATCTGGTCCACTTACCTACAAACATTTGGTGTACTCTCACTAAACCTAATAGGCAAGTTTCCTTTCCACTATCCTTGTTCTAACTATTGAATACTTCTAAAAGGCTTACTACTTAAAGAGATATCCAACAAAGAAACCTTCATCAGCCTTACCATCAAATTTGCCTAAGTGATCTATGGTATTAAAAATAGTAACAGGACACCCAGATTGTAACAACCGGCAATTTTCGAAATTTTAAATTACTACTTTACTCTTTGACTTTTTGGGTCGGACTTGACTTTTGACTTTTTGACCTTTTAAAGGTCACATAATAACGAATACCGCGTACCGTAAAATTGTTTGCGGAACATATATTTAAATATAAATAATATATTATTACAACTCTCAAGGGAAAGTTAATTTTAACTTATTTGGAATTGAAAACAAAAAAGATATAGATAAATTCATAGTTGATTTATCCAAAAGCAACCACTAAATCACGTTTTCACGATTCTGACCCCAAAGCAATCTGATGTAAAACGATATCTCAGACAACTTTTTAGTTTCACCCGAGACTTGAAAACCAACAGAAGAGGGCTAAAACAGCCTCGCTAAATTTTGAAAACCGCGTACAACGCGTACCGACACACAAATTTTTTTTTATTTAATTACATTAAATTATCACTTCTTATTAAATAAAAGTATTTAATAAATTATTTATCATGTTACTCAAAAACGTTTATTTAAAAACGCAATTTTTTTTATTAAAGTTCATTTTACGAACAAAGATTATCAGAGACAACCTACAAAAAAAAATAAATAATGAACAATTTATTTAAATTTTATAAAAGATTTATAAAATTATAGACATATAGATACTCATTTTGTTGGAAAAATTATTTAGAAAACAATGGCGCAAGTTTCGTATTTTAATTCATCCGTTAACTAGCCTAAACGAGTCTCGAACCGTTATTTAACGAAAGTTACACTTTAGGTCCCTGTGATAATACTTACACCTTCAACCCTTATACTATTATACACCTTCCATTTCAATTTAACACTTTTATATATATATGTGTTCACTCATTAGGGTTCCCATTTATATAGAAGCCACACATTTATACATCTCTTCCCTCTCTCTCATTAATCCGGCGCCGCCACCAACCTCCGGCCACCTCCGGCCAATGCCACCGACGCCATCATCCACATCACGCCATCCTCATCACCATCTCCAAACGATGTCATCATCATCATCATCAACACCACAGCCGCACCACATCCACCCCACCACCATCGTCACAACCACCTCATCTACACCACTACCATCGCTGCAACAACGACCCACAAGGGTGCGTTGGTTTAATAGCAGCACCACAAAAATGGTGTGGTTGGTTTTGATGAAAACCACCAACAGGGTGCGTGTGGTTTGTCATAACACCAACGGGTGCGTTTGGTGAAATCAACCTAAGGGTGCGTCGGGTCGGCTGTATAACGCACGAGTGTGCGTTTGGTTTTTCATGTCGCACCACATAAGGGTGCGTTTGGTGCTCGGTGCAAGCCAAGAATGGTGCGTTGGTTTAGCAGGCCCGAGCAAGGGTGCGTTTGGGTTTTTTATAAAATTGTGATAATAGTAAAATAGGTTTTGCATTTGATGAAAATTCTTGGGTTGTTATAGTCTCCACCCCTTACAGAAATCTCGTCCCGAGATTTAATTGAAAGTTATAGTGGTATTGTTTAGAGATAGGTACTGGGTATGAATTTAGGTTAATCAAGGTCACAAGTTCACGTGTGTGATGCATTTATAATTATGTTGCGCACCATAATTATAATTACCTCCTTTCACACGTCTACTTATTTTCAAGATCACACCTCTTGATGACAGCCAATAGAATTTCTTCAGATTCTGATAGAACCTGGGTGATGAAATACTTTGATTTATGAAACCTGTGGGTTATGGGCCTACCATGCTTCTGCTGCGCTACTGTGATCGTAAAGAATCGTTATTCATTAACCTTTAAAAGTCAACATCGAATAAGAATGCTATCACAAGTCTTTGTCAAAATTTTCATACCTAGTGGTATTGAAATCATTTGACATTGTATAGATTCTTGTGTGTTTCCTTGTTATTACGTTGCAGAATATAACAGAGAATTTTTAGAATACGGAGATCATGGAATGAGTGATGTCAAGGAATGATTGTAAGAGAGTTGCTAATCACGTGAGATACAGATTTTGAAATGAACAGATGATGAAGGTAATAATGATAATGAAGGTAATAATGATAATGATTAAGGAACAGATTGAAAGAAACTTGTTTGTACGTATGTTATATACTTAAGCCTATTTATTTATAATTTGTCACTTACAAAAAGAAACGTTCAACTTCTTGTAACTTAGAATTTATAAATTCATAGTTCGGAGATTTATAATTTCCTTATTCAAATAAAGAAGTGACCTAATTCATTTCAATAAGATGATCATAAATCGTCTTACCTAAGCATAAAAACACGATATGGTAAAGTGTAGAAAATGATATGATCATGAATTGTTAGATAATATTGAGAGGTTGATTATACTGACGCCCATATAATCGAGGATGTTAATTTATGTTGCAAAGGTATGAGGAGAGTATCTAGAGTTTGAACATAATAGAATCGATGGAATTGACAAATAATGTCGAGTTTTGATATCATCAGATAACGGAATTATCTTTTTATTATTTCATAGATAACTTTACATACGAATTTTACATATGAAAAAGAGTTGATACTTATGTTACATGTCTCGAGATTTAGTTAAGAGATAGAGTGATGTTTGAAAAATAGATGTGGATATTTAGCACAAATTTGATCTTCACGTTCCCATGTAAATTCAGAGTTCCATCTTACTTTGACTATAGGGATGCATCTTCGTCTTAGTTACTTGATTTCTCGATCTATAATCTCCACTGATTCTTCCATATAGTTAAGTTTATCATCAGCAAAATTTCTTTCTTTGAATGATGATGGATTTTGGTCACTAAAGCTTTTCTATGAAACTAGAAGTACCGTTGTCGTTTTGATGAGCAACTAACAATTTGACTTTTGTAATGCCCTTTCTCTCCACAGGCATGACAAGTTACAGACACTGATAGCAGGTTGCTTCCCATGGCTGGTCCTTTGCTTCTGCAGTTCCTGGTCAGATGACCCACCTTGTTGCAATTTTGACACTTGATAGTGCAAACTCCTATGTGATGCAGGGTGCATCTTGTACACAAAGGGCGGTTTCCATGGTACTTTTTGGTAGGATAAGTCCTAATAGTTTCTTGTCTTCTATGCTGCTGCTGGTAGGTGGTAATCATTGTTATGGTGGTTTTTGTTGGGTTTAACTGGTAGTTATTTTTGTTAATGTGATTGTTGGAGTGATTGTTGTTGTATTTGAGATAGTTGTTGTTGGTGGTGGTGTTTCCTCTATCTTCAAACTTTCTTTTGTGATTGTTGATTCCTTTTCTTGCTATTGGAGTTCCGCTTGTCCCGGTGTTCTTGTTAGTATTGTCAGTATTTGCCATGTTAGCAGCTTGTGCTTTCAAAGGCAGTAAGTCACACATCGCCACATAAGTTCCCGGATGGCATTTAAAGTTATGGCTGGTGTTTCGGATGTTGACGTTCTTTTGGGAGGCATTCTATTAACTGAAGATAACATGTAGTAAGAATGACATCACAAGTTTAGAAAGGTAATACTTTAAAGAATGTGATGCTTAAAATGCTTAGAGAAATGCTTATTTTTGGATTTTAAGTACTTACAAGTTATGGTATGATTCATGAAGATGGAGATAATGATACAAATGATGGACATGATGATGGAAGAGAGAGATAAGTTGGAAACAATAGGGTATGAAACGGGATTTCCTTTATAAATAACTTGTCTTTTTACTATACATAGTCAAGATTTGACAAGCGTTTTTATTTATACCACACATCCCGTGGCTTAGGATAGAGCTATAACTAGTTTAAGAGTTGATGATTTTGAGCTGGTAGATGACATCCTAAAGATCTTCCTGATTTGTTTGGTGACGAGCTTGGATTTTCTCAATGATTTGTTCAAGATCGGAAATTCTGTAGTGAGCAAAGGCAATCTTATCCTTTTGCCCTAACCGCTTCTTTTGAAGTTTGATAATCTGAGTACGGATTTCCTTAAGTTCGGTCTTTAGTTCGTTACCATTAATACGTCCTTCTTCTATTTTCTCAATGCGGTGAAAAGAGAGTTCATCTAAGTAATTCAAAATATCTTCGACTTGTTCCTCGTGACGCTTCAAATGTATCTTAATGAACGTTTAGTAATTGATTTTTTTTTTTTTTTTATTTTTTTTTATTTTTTATATTTAGTTTCATTTATTTTTCCATTTCAAACATCTGAATGGGGTAGGAGATATAACGAGGAAGACGTGATACCAATTACAAATTTGAATCCGAGAAGAAATTAAAATAACGTAGTTGAGGAAGAAGATGAGAATGGATTTGCTTTTAGGTGGTAGTAGATATCTTCCTGAACAAAGAAATATCGAGGATCAAATAATAATGATGGTGGTAATACTGGAGATGGAGTCAAAATAGCTGGTGGAGTAATAGGATCTAGTGATGAAATAAGTAATTCCTTAGCATAAAATGCTTGTACGTTCTTTAAATAAGGATTATTGTAGAAAGGTGAGATCACTGATGGGATTATATTAAGGTTTTCCGAAGAGTTAAAAGAACTGCTTCCTAATGAAGCTGGGAAATAATCCGATGAGACCGAAGTATAGTTAAGAATATTCATAGAGGAAAAAGCATCCTCAATATCGGAAGTAGAGCGGTTGGGAGAAGACATCGTTCTGTTAACAACATAAGTTATTTATGTAATAGTATAATAGATATGTTAAAATTACATACATGTTCCGAATGTAAGTGGCACGAAGGACTTTGATGCTGAGAAAAGAAATGAGTAGACGTTAAGTTTTTTGACCTGTTCTCATAACCATGGGCCTGATACAATCTATAACACCCCCATTTTTATAATATAGCAGCGAAAGCTAATTTGGGGTATTACTTCATGGATACAACAATCATAATCATAGAAAACACCCAAAAGAGACGTTTATACAAAAGATATGTTATCCTTAATTTCAAATCAGAGTTTTCAAAGCAGTCCTAAAATCTAGAAACATAAAATTAATGCTAACAATTTTAGCCATCTCATGTCCAAACAGCTACCCATGCCATAATTGCTTCGGATATAACCTGGAAAACATTGGTAAAAAAGGGTCTCAACGACAGAAGTTGAGTGAAATTCATATGTTGAAATGTCAATGAAAGCATACAAGTTATAATGGAGATATTAGCATAACTGAGATATTTATGCATGAGATTAAGTTGAATATAAATATTGTTGAATCGTTATTATAATGATATAATTGCAACGAATACCAATTATCATGGAAAAATCAGGTAACATAATTAATATGCAACCTAAGCTTATGACACTAATACATTAACAGGGAAATCACCGTAGTGATATATGGTTAGGACAATGTCCGTGGAAAAGGGTAACTGCAAGGTTTACCATTAGGACAAATATAGTGCTTTGCTACCCAGGCACGGTATAACAAATGGAGCCAGACACCCCAATAGATCTTTCACAATATTCGCGTTCCACCTTGCAATGCAAGTAATTAATGATTCTTGATATGGAAAATAATGGCATTGGAAACTACTTGGTTCAATAATATATCTGGATAGCAAACATTTAGAAAACCTACATTCATGGACTTTATATCAAGTAATCACAGGTTTCTAAATATTGCAGAAAGAATTTGAATAAGAGGTTTGAATTCATTAGTCTTTTTGAAAAGTAATCACATTGTTATAAGATAAACAGTATGTAAAAGAGTTGTAAACAAGCATGTATCCCCCTCGCGGGTTTATAAACATGTAAAATAATAAGGCGAGGTTATGAGACTTCACCTGGTATAATGTAATATAAATAATCTAAAATGAAAGCTGACACCTATCACAATCTATAACCGAGGAATGTTTTAGTATAACACCCTGAGTATACTATGTCAATCCTTAGTAAGATTGTACGTGTGAGAACTTTGGTTTAAGAGTTGTATGAGTTTGATTGAAGAAGTTTGGAATTATTGTATCACTGTTTTGGCCATCATAATGCCAAAGTCTTCATAAACATTTGAGGATCTAGGGCACTTTTAAATATCATAAACCCAACATCTCATGTCAGAACAGAAATACAAGTATGAAACTCCATAATATGAAGCTCCCTAAGTATTGTGATACGATATAACCGTTTTAAGTGTTTAAAAATTAAATACCTGAATGTAACAACGATAAGCGTTATTAAAGTTCTGTCTGGTAAAGTTTTGAATTTGGTTTTTTTATATTTTTCAAAGTGTTACATTTTAGACCCTGGGGTTTGGAAAATTGCAAGTAGAACCTCCTAGGGTTTGCATTTTACCGACTTTTGGTTCTTCAACTTTTTATTGATATACCAATAAACCTTGGAGTTAGAAAAAGTGACATAATAGACCCCTATAGTTATAACTTATATAAAAGACACTTTTTAGGTCCCTATTAGTATATAAGTTTTAGAAAGTTACTTACATGAAAATAATTACAGAAACATGTCCAAATTGCCATGCAAGCTTATTTTAACATTTCATAGAACATTATAATTTAATAATAAACTAAATATGAATTGTTAAAACGCAACATAAGTTTTAAATAAACGATTCGATAAGCTAGGAAGCAAAACGGGTCCAAATAGGGTTTCAAAACGTAAACCGCGGGTTATAAGAGTCAAATTCCTTCATTAATCAATAAATTAGTTATGATTATAATTATTTAAGCATGCTAGGATAGATTATAACAATATTTAAACCATTATAACATTTAGTTATAGAAAAAACGCAAAAATTAGAGTTTCATTCAGAGTCGGTTTTTGGATCAAAAATGGCAAAATGAGCATAATGTGTTATGAAACTTACAAGAGTATATTTAAGATCATATAAACATTATAAGGGTAGTAGTAAAGTATAACATTCAAACCTTGGGTTTGAGCTTCAAGGAGCAAAACTGGTGGAAAACGGGGATCAGAATCGGACTTTGCGGCTTTGTACGGCTGGGAAATAAAACGACTACCCGGCTTGTTTCTTGGTTTCTTTTTGCTCTTTCGTTACTTAACTTGCTTTAAAGAACACTTAAGGATCTATTAGAGCAAAGGATACATATCCTATAAGTAAGGTATAAGGGGATAATAGAGTGGGAAAGACGAAAAATAAATGTTTTAGTTGCATTTTTATAGTAAAAGGACCCTTAAGCTTCAAGGAAAGCTTTCAATCTGAGATGGGACACATAATAGGTCTATAGGGTTGATGAGAAGGCTATAAGTGTGCTGGATAAGCTAAAATACTTTGATGAGGTGGTTTATCCTTTGCATGCCGCAGCTATAACTAGAAGAAACAAGGAGCCATGTGCCATTTTTAAACAATATATGATGAAGATATTTGTTGTAGAAGGTGTGTAAGCCGATTAGGAATGCATGTGGGTGAGTCATGAGGTGCTTGTTTGCAATATAGAACTTTAGAATGGGTTAAAATGAAAGAAACTTGGTTTCGGGTTCATTCGTGCTTAATTTAGAGTTTTCAAGCTTGGATTTCATGTACATTTGATTAGGAATGATAGGTTACTGATCCTAAAACATATATTAAGGATTATAATCGAAATTTGATAGGTGGTTTGAGTTAAAATGGATTATAATTGAAGAAATGAGGTCACGGGCTTGATTATGGCACGTTTAGGGTTTTCTTGACTTTCTTGGTTTATATTTTGCATACTCTTGATTAGGAATAATGGAATACAGATCCTAGAGCTTAAATAAAGTATTATCAATGAGGTTTGATCATTGGTTTAAGTTAAAATGGGTTGAAATTGAAAGAATAAGTCGTAGCTTGGAATTAGGGTTCATATAAGGCTTTAGTTTTTTCATTAGCTTGTTTTCTCGGTACATTGTTGAAGCAAGGATGGTTAATGATGGATAAAGGTTTTTAAACTCATTTTATGGGTTTAAAATGACTCTTGGTTGCTTACTTGAGAATAAAGTGGTTAGAAACGAGAAAACGGGTCAAAGTTACATTTAGGGCACAATTAGGGTTTTCTGGATTCGTTTCTTGTATAATTGAAGTAGAATGATGAAATGATAATGGATATATTGAAATATTTTAAATTTATGTATTTTATAAACTTATTTAAGTATTGGTTTAAAGTTTACAATGGAGTAAAAAACGAAGAAACAAGTCCATGTTTAAAAAAACTATCTCGTTTAATGTTAGGGTTTAGAATTAGGGTTTTGAGTGTAGATATGTGTGTGAAGGCTTATGAATATAATAATTAGGGTTTACACATTGTATATTGAGTGTAGTATCTTGTACACAAGTGATGGTGAAGAAACTAGAATGAAAACGGAGGTAAAACGGCTATTTTAGATGTTATGCTTAATATTGTAACTTTGACTTTTAGGAGACTTGGAACTTTGGACTGAAGAGATTTATGATTCAAATGAGATGTTTATATTGCTTGTTACATATGCTTTAGTGCTTGGCATTCACTTTAGATATATAGCCATTCATGGAATTAGGGTTTAGAGATATACGATAACGATTTAAAGCCCGTTTTGATATAACGTTGCGAATGGTACATTATAGGAATAATGTACTTTGTAATAAGGATATGATGATATTGACTTGACATATTGTGATGTTTGCTTGACATATATGAAGACAGGTTTGCCATAGATAGGTTGCGTGAGCTTGTCTACTTTAGTTATGACATACTAAGATATATAGGTAATGCAATAAAGCGAAAAATTTCCCTGTACAATTGTGATAATAGTAAAATAGGTTTTGCATTTGATGAAATTATTAGGTTGTTATACTTCATCATAGCCAATCCCTTCTTCTTGTGTGTACCCTTGAGCAACCAATCTTGCTTTATTTCTAATCACAATTACCCTTTCATCCTTTTTATTCCTGAAAACCCCTTTAGTACCTATATCCCTTTTTCCATTTGGTAAATCCACTAAAGTCCAAACTTCTTGTAACTTGAATTGTAAAAGCTCTTTTTGCATAGCCTCTATCCAGCTTGGATCCTTCAATGCATGAATTACCTTTTTGGGTTCTTCCTGTGATAAAAAGCAAGCAAACAAGCAGTTTTAAAGGTCTTTATGGTTTGTTCTTTGTTGAATAGTACTAACAAACCCATATTCCTCCAAATTCTTTGACATTATTATTGTTTGTGTAGCTGAATGCAAATCTTCCAAATCACTCGATCTAGAGGAAGAATCTTATGAACTCTTGTTTTGGATTAGGACTGACTTGATTTTGTATCCAAATTGTTTCATGTCAGCCTAGTGCACTATCATCTACTTCATTTCTTGAAAGTCAAATATGCTATAATCTTTTCAAAGCAGAGCATAATGGAGCAGAATGAAGTTCAATGCTTGTTTTTCTACCGACGCATTAACCTCATTTGTGCCACACATTTAACAGTGTTTAGTTGGCTGTTAACATAACTTCCTTCTCTTGATCATACTTTCACTAACTTTTTCTTGATCTTCATCAAACTTCTTTTATCAGCACTTGAATTTGGACCATCATCATGAGAACTCTTTGGATCTTGAGAATATGGTGGATCAACAGTCTATAATGGTAGCAAAAGTAATATTGACGGATTATGTCTCCTTCTCAGCTTGACCTGCATTATTTACTGTGCTTTTGTACGCAGCAAACCATTAGACTGAGTACCTACAACATAAGGCCTCATAATTCATTGTCTTATTAGTGCATAATATCAAATAACCGAATATGGTCCCACTACCTACAATATAGGTGTACTCCTTACTAAACCTATTAATGCAAGTTTTCTTCCATTATCCTTGTTCTACTATGATGACTACACTAAAGCCTTGTACTTTTCAATGATAACCAACAAAGAAACCTTCATCAGCCTTAACCATCAAATTGCCTAAGTGGATCTATGGTATTGAGAATGGTAACAGGACACCCAAATGGTCTCATAAAACATAAAGTTGGTGTTCTACATGATAAATTCTTATGGTCGTTTATGAGGCTTAACAACTCACACTCTATTTTGGGCACATACAAGCAGTATTAACTGCGTCTGCACAAAAAGTAGTTTAGCAACTTAGTATATAGACAATCATAGAGTCCTAGCAGCCTCAATTAGTGTCCTATTCCTCCTCTCAGCAACTCCATTTTGTTGAGGAGTTCTAGCTACACTAAATTGTCTCAAAATACCCTTCATCTCACAAAACTGATTCATTTCTCTGTTTTTGAACTCAGTCCCATTATCACATCTAATCACCTTAACCTTGTGATCTACTAGATTTTCTATCCCAGTTATAAAGGACTTAAGAATGCCACTAGTCTCATCCTTAGTAGCTAGAAAGAAAACCCATGTAAACCTACTGTAATCATCTGTGACAACTAGGCAATACATTTTCTTCATAAGGCTTTTTACAAATGTTGGACCAAACAAGTCCATATGCAACAAATGTAAAGGAAGACTGATTGAGTTCTCTGTTTTGGACTTACAAGAGGCTCTGTGCTGCTTTCCCTTTTGACAAGCAACACAGGTTTGATCATTTTCAAAAAGTTTGGAAGGTAAACCTCTTACAAGATTTCCCTTAACCAATTTATTCATGGTTTTAAAATTTAAGTGACCTAGCCTTCTATGCCAAAGTTTAGATTCATTAGATGTGGCTTTTGCAAAAAGGCAAGTTAAACCTCCTTTAGGAACTATGTTTTTTAAATCAACACTATACATATTGTTCTTTCTAGGAACTCTAAGTAAAACTTGACTTTCATCAATTAACTTAAAGTTTGGAGATAAAACAATACATTCAGTGTCATTAAAAAGAACACTATTCTTTTTATCACACATTTGTGAGACACTAAAGAGATTAAACTTTAACTCTCTCACAAAATACACATTTTTAAAATCTAGATTACCAGTTTTAATGGTACATTTTCCTGTGATTTTCCCTCCTTTGGGGTTCCCTCCAAAAGCAACATATCCTCCATCTATCTCTTCATAGTCTGTAAGATAGGACATGTTCCTTGTCATGTGCCTTAAGCATCCACTATCAATCACTCCTTGATCCTGTAAATCTATTTGTGGATTGCCCTGCACATTAGATAAGAAAATTAGTTTCTTTTAGGGACCCAAGCCATCACTGACTTGGATCTGCCTTGTGCATCAATATAATCAAACTTTTTTAAGGTGATTGATGCACTGTTGTGTTTAGAAACATGGTCTAAAACTTTATGCTTTGGTTTCCAAACCCAACAAGTTGAGGCCTTAACAGCATTAAAATTATTTCCCTTAACAGCATTAACTACTGCTTTTGGCCTAGCAGTATTAAATTTTTTATCCTTAACAATATTAACCCTTTGATCAATATTACTGTTATTAAATGATGTGTTCTTATGAATGGGCCTCATAACAGTTGAATGTGCTGTTTTAGAAAGATATAACATTCACTGTTGTTTTTGAGTAAGCAATATTAACTTGTCTATCAGTATTAACCAATATTGTTGTTTTAGAAATATTTTATCTAGTAGTATTAATTGATACTAAGCCAGACTTCTTTAGTAATGCTCTTGGATCCATGTTCCTTTTAGTACAGGGGTGAGTCTTTTTGGCAAAGTTTTGATGATTCACCCTTTGAGCATTGTTTCAAACAGGTTTTACCATCCTTTGATTTTGGAACTGTTTTTGATGGTAATTGCAATCAACTTGCAAATGATCAAAGCTTCCACACAAATAACAAGCCTTATTAAACATCTCAAAATTGCTTCCTAGTTTTTAAGACATCATATTGTTCCAATTTCTTTGATTGCCTCTTGGACTGTGAGTGTTTTGCCTATTGTCACACCCCCAGACGGGGCTTGGACGGAATACGTGTCCGAGGGCGTGATGTCATCATATTTCTAACACAAGGCATGAGAGAACGACCACTAATTGACGTTTTGAAAATCATAACTAGTTGCATTATTTAAAAATAAATAAGTTTTACAAGATTTAAAAGAAATTAAACATTTGCGGGAGCGTAAGTAAAATGTAGCGGAAGCATAATTTAGTTTTAAAAGATAGCGGAAGCGAAATTTATGTTTTCAAAAGACAACGAGTATGATAATTTGATAAGTCCTGAAATAGGGTATCATATTGCACGTAGACTCCACATAGCACGTCAAGAAGTCCAAAGCTAATCACCTGAGAAAAACATGCTAAAAACGGTCAACATAAAGTTGAGTGAATTCATAGGTTTAAGTAAAACATTTACGAGGATCAAAAACGTTTAGTGAATACAGTTTCACTCAAAGTATTATGAAAAGTGTTTAGTAATTGGAAATGTTCAACCAAAGTAGTGTGGATCAAAAGATTTCAAAGCGTATGTGACAATCTTAGCAGTTTACGATTTCACATATAAAGCACATGTGACCGTTATAACAAATACAACTTCACATGAAAGTATTTATTGTTGCGTTAAGCTCATGACACCGATGCTAATAACAACCGGGCATATCATATCATGCCACATAGTATTCCTGCCCTTAACTGGTGTCCCAAACAAAAGACCACCACAATGCACATCGACATGACATATATCTGTTTGTTCTTCGTTAAGTGGAACCAAAGCAGATAGGGATAATTAGTCCCAATAGATATATTTATTCATTCGCGCTCACTTAACCAATCCAATTGGCCATAGGTGACTAACAGTTCATGATAGTTCGGGCAATAGTGGTTTGTAGCAAAACTTAGGCAACACATAAACAGGAAACGATAACAGAAAATACTTGTGTCCAATGTAAAAGTAACCAACTTTTTTTGTAAAAGCTTAAAGTACTTAATTCCATAAGTAAAAACGAGTGTGATGTCAATCATGTAACGAGTTTTTAATCAACGTATAAATGAGTTTGAAATTCAGTAACGTAAACGAGTTTGTAAACGAGCATGTTTCTCACCCCAAAAGTAGTAAAGTATTTGTAAATCAAGTAAAACGTGGGGCTATGAACTCACATTGATGTTGAAGAACAATTGCCAGATAGGCATCTAATATGCACAACACACGGAAGACAAAATGGCTCGATCAAGAAGATGTAGCTTAGCTTATCGGCTAAGTCCCACTAGCTTAGGATGATGAATTGAGGTTTTCCGATGGATGGGTACATCAACGCGGCACGTTGATAAAGGATTTGGATTTCAAGTTGTAAGAGTTTGGTGGTTGGTTAAATAAAATAAATCAAAAAGTAAACGCAAGGTATGTAATATACTCCGTATATATTACATATGAAAAAGAAACAATTATATAATTCATATGGCGAATTATATAATAAAGACAAACAATCAAAAGGAAAAGTCACAATATATAATACTTTACAAATATTATATAAGAAACATGAGAAAATAATGGTAACAATATAATTCGACACTTTTTCTAAAGCCACTAATTAAATTAATAAAGAGTTCTTGCATAACAGTAAACATACGTTTTAAAGTTATGAATTTGCTAAATGACGTTTTTAAAGTTTTTAGAAAAGTTATTACTTTGTCTATTAGTCGAGAATTATAAAATAATATCTTATAATCACTAGTACAAAAAGTGGATTTGGTCACACATGGGCAAAATGGAACGGCCACACATTCACATATTTATGTGACCAAAGGTACCAAAAAAGACACCATTTACTAATTAGTCACTCATGAACATTTTTATCGTGTGACCATTAGAACTGTATTGCCACACATTCGAACATCATGTGGCTAAAAGTAACTAGTAATATTGTTTGGTCACATATGAATTTCGAACGTGTGACCAATACAAGTAAGCTTGAAGCATTGGTCACGATATACATATAAATAGTGATAAATATTTGTCACACACTTGAACAATCGTTCTTATAAACAATGCTGAGCGTGAGTGACCGATGTTTCTTAAGCTACGTGAACTGCTAGCTAGCACACTGGAGATTTTAATGCGCTCCAAGAGCGAAGACATCACAGAACTAACATAGCATGCGAGAAAGATTGACTCGATTAAGAAAGGGAAAAAAATATGTAAAATCAAAGATGTTATTGTAGATCTCATGGACAAAAGGAAGAAGCATTTTGACAAACTTAGGGTAGAAGGGAGTAAGAAGAGAACAAGAGAAGAACCTGATGAAGAAAGTGTCAAGAGACAAAAGCTGGAGGATGATGCAAAAAAGGCAGAGCTTAAACTTTGTTTGGAGATAGTTCTCCATAGGAATGATAAAAGCTGTTAATTTTGAAAACCATTAGCTCTACAAATCTCCCAACTTTGTTTAAACTGAAAAAGCACCAATACTAGATAGAGGACAGACTTTAATACCACATAAAGAGAGCTGAAGGAATTATAAAATGTAACAAGATCATCAGTGAAATGCTAAACCATATTATGACATAGACAAGATTTGAAAAGATCTGATAAGACTGGTGACAGAGAGAGTTCGAGACACAAACCAGAAGGAAGTGACATACTTCTATAGGAGATCTTATGACTATATTTGAACCAAGTAAGGAAGATGAGCTATGGAGAAATCAACAAGACTACACATTGATAAGCTAGGAATTATATGATTCATGTGGATTTAATTCATTGTTAATAGATACTGTGTATATCCATATGTTGGTAGAAAGAACATATCCTCTCACACAACTCACACTTGAAAGAATGCTAAATGGAAGGTTACAAATTGATCATGAGTGTAAAATGGCATATGAGCTTATCAGATTTATCAAGTCACATGACAAGAAGTGAATAAATGTTTTGATAGATCCTCCTTGTAAAGATAAAGCTTTTAATCAAGAAACTTAAAGTTTCAGAAGATGAACATCAAGTTTAGGGAAGGATTGTTAGGATTAAAAGACTTCTTAGTGCTGTTGAAGTTACTGCTGCTGGTTATGGTTTCTACTGCAAGTGAAGACTAAAGAAAATATTCTAAGTAGTTAGTACCGCTAGCATAAAAGTTACTATTGCTAGTGTTAGTTACTACTATTAGAGTAATATTAATGCTGCTCAAGTTAAGACTTTTTGTATAAGTTAGTATTGTTGTATTGGTTAGTACTGCTTATTAGATATATGTTAAGTTAAATAATTAAGGAAAAGATCGCGATCACAATAGGAATGGATTGTAAGCCAGTAGGACTCCTTGGTGTAAAAAAGGAGGTCCTAGGGTATTAGGTTAGATATATCTCATACATATCTCATACACATCTCATACATCTCTCATCATAGTTTAACCTAAGTCGATTAGCTTCAAGGTTTTGTAAACCCTAACACTATTAAGAGTGTTCGTATTATATTGAGGCTGAAAGTTTGGTAAATTGTTTGTTATTGATCTTATTCATTATTGTTTCATTAAAATTCTTCTTAGTATCATTGACTAGATTCCACATAGTCTTTGATATTCACAATCAAAGTTTTTATCATAGTTGTTTTGGATTTATTCAATACAACTTAGCCTTATACAAGCTAAGCAAGATCTATTCTATTAGGATCAACACTTCTTACATTATGTCATGTAAAAGAAGAATGTCATTCAATATCCTTACTTCACTAAACTGATAATTGCTGATCTCATAGAGAAGTATGAGTCTATTCTCAAGAGACTTGAAGAGGAATATCATATAATCAAGGATGATACTCCTTTGGTAAACGTGTATATAACTAGGGAAGTGACTATACGTAGCATGCAAATACCGAATGACTTGCTGACTGATGCAATCATAGACACATAGGAATAAAAGGATTATGTGTAGAACTATGAAGGGGTAGAAGTTCCAATGATTTAACCAGAACCAGTTGAATCTACCCAAGGAACGCATAGGACACCTAACCTGATGTTGTTTAGAAGAAGAAGAAGGGAAAACAAGTTGCAGGAGAGTCAAGTTTACCCAAGACATCTCTAAAGATAATAATCAAGCAAAAGAAATCCACTCCCACTACTATTCTTCCTCTAAGTGATGATCGGGAAAGAGATGAAATCATTTAAGCAACCCAACTAAGCCTAGCCTTAGAAAAAACCACCAAAGTTTATGAAGAATAACAAAATGTAGCTGCAGTTGAGAAGAAAATTCTAGAGGAGGATGTGGAGAAGCTTGTAGAAGGAGAGGATGAATCCGATGGTGATGAGTTTACTGATACGGTAATCCTTACTGATGAAGACTCCGGTGATATGATAGAGCCGAGAGTCATAAGGATAAACCAGAGGATATTATTGAGGATGATGATAAGAAGAACGATGATGATAAGCATGATGATGCTAAGGATAATGATGATGATGATGATCACGATGATCATACATTAATCAGAACTCAAGAGACGGGTAGTTCGAAGATTAGGACTGAGAAGATGCAGACACCCATTCCCTCACCCCTAGATCCCTTAAGAATGACTTTTCCACGGATAAGGAAACTGCAGACGAATTGACGGTATCTGACACACCTATACCCAATGCTCCAACACAAGATCAACCAAAATGAACTTTCAGCAGATGCACACATATTCCGAAGCTGTAAAAATAATATGCAGACGTCAAGGTTTCATGATGTAGCATATACAAAAGAAATTTATTACTAACCAATATTTTCAAAACATAATCGAGAAAGTGAATGAATCTCGTAAAGAAAACGTTCCCAAGCTTGCAATCTTCCAAAGATTGTGAATGATGCTGTCAAGAAAGAGAGAATCTTCACAACTTGTTGTTTCTACCCTAATATCACAAGAATTTACTGCTTATGCTCCAAAGATCATTGAAGAACTTTTCAGAATTTACATGTAGAATAAGGTTCTAAATGTGCATCCAACCACAAGTAATTCCACTACAACAACCTCTTATCTTTAACAACAACTTTATCTGAAAATGAAATTGAATCTTTAATCTCAAGTTGCTGATCCAGAACTATGGAATGCACTTAAGGCTAAGTATGAAAAGTCTTCAGCCTTAACTGACTCTTACAGGAATGATGCCTTTTGCAAGCGCGATCATGATGAGCATCCGGGTGATGATACTCCTCCTGAGGGGGAGAAGGGTGCTAAAAGGCAAAAGACATCAAGAAGCTCCAAGTCTGTAAGAGGCTCTTTATCCAAACAACCTGCTAAGGAAACCAACACATCAGTATCTGAACTACTACAACAACAAGGTCTTGATGCATGGATTGATATTCCAGTAATCGATGAAGATAAGGTGATCTCAGAAGAAGAAACTCCTAAGTCTATTGATAAGTTTCAAAATGTTGATAAGCGAGTACCTACTATTTATGATCATGAAAGAATAGAGGCTATAATCAGAGATATGTTGACCAATAAGTTTAGAGATACTGAGGAATATGCCTACCATCTAGATCAAGCAAAGAAGTTTATGGACAATCAAGTAGTGTGGGAAAGCAGGCAGGAGGATTTGAAATAATCACAACTAAAAGATCTTGTTTCTATGGTCCTTAGAGTAATCCGAATGAACGTCCAAGGTATTTTTACAATAAAGACTTATTCTTTCTGAAGAATGGGACTACTAAAGAGAAGAAGTATATGCTCTCGCTTTACAAGATTCATGCAACCTTGTTTCCTGATGAAGATTTTGAGGAAAAGATGATTCGATGACTAAGAAGAGTATTCAAGACTTTCAATGAAGAAGCGCGTTTGTCGATTTAACATTAAAAAGATTCATGGCATAAGAGAATGTACAAGATCAAGCATAGGAAAGTAAGGGATGATCTAGAAGAAGTTTTCTCTGATTACAAGATTGTTGAAGTTGTTAAAGTTACAACTGAACAACAATATAGGATTTATTTCATGAAAAGAATAATTGTGATGAGAGAGAATGACAAACCAGATAGCTTTTCTAAGGCTGACTTCAAGTATCTCAACAAGAATGATATTGAAGATATGTACTACTTGTATCTGAACAACAGGGGGCCTTTAATATCAAATAAGGTCAAATGTGTGGCTTATTAATTAAAGGCTTTTGAGAGATAAAAACAACTGAATTTCATTAATACAAAGATTGATTACAATACTTATAAGGAAAATTACAGAATTTAAAACAAAAATTCAAGCTAGAAATTTACAAAATTAAGCAAACAATTTAAATTCTAAGGCTTACATCGTGTGTGTGTGAAGAGTGTGGCTCTATTTATAGCTTTGAGAGGAACATTCTAGGCCATGCCTTGCTGTCCAAGCCTCTTCTAATCATTGTCGTCCAATTAATCAATCATTAGATCATGATCTTGAGTCGTTAGATCATTTGTGGATTTGAGGTTGCCAAGCTGTTTTCTTTGATTGTGACAGCTTAATGTATTTTGTGAGTGATCCATGAGTAAACTCACACTTTCTCCATTGTGCTTTTCTTGCTCTGACGTGGCTATGTGCTTGAGAGTGAGCTACTAAGAGCTTGGAGATGACTGATATAACCCTTTCATCTTGCTTAGGAGCCTTTGAATAGACCTCCGTACCCTTCAATTTTAACTTGCCCCTTAATTTGACCATGGTAAATCGTGAAGACGAAGATGAACAGTAAATGGGTCTTGGCGCCAAGTTTATAACTGAACGAGTTAATTCAGTTGGATCTTTGGCCAATTGTCACTTCTAGCCCCTCTCTTTCTTTTCTCCCTTTCTCGTTATAAAAGGTTTTGGAAATATGTAAGTTTGGTCCCTGGAGTTTTTATGAAAAGGAAATGGACTTGTTAAATGGGCTTTTGATTGGGCTTTTTGGCATCCGGGTATGATAATTTAGGGTTTTTCAGCCCAATAAGGTTTCTTGGGCCCAATAAGGGGTGAGGGGTTATTTTTGGACTTTTGTGAAACTTGGAGGGTGAAAATGGAATATTTTTGGGTTTTTTATTAGTTGACTTTTTGTTGACCATGTTGACTGGATTTGATTGCGGGTTTGACTTTTCTGGCTTCAGTTTTGATTATTTGGCTTCTTTTTGTACTCTTCTGATTCTCGTGTCCGTGCTTGCCCGTTTTTGATTGTTTTCTTGTGATTTTTGATATATCCGTACCTGCACACACAAAACACAAATACAAGCCACTTTTTGCTATTTATTAAGACTGTTTTGGGTTTATTTGGGTTAATTTTAAGTTCAAACGGATATGTGTATTTATACACTTATCAAAATTTCACCCCCCCCCCCCCCCCTAAACTAATACGCTTGTGTGTCCTCACGCAATATCACATGCCTTATAACCAAATACCTCGAAACTCCTTCCAAACTAAACCTTTGAAAAGTAGCAAAGAGTTTTATTAAGAGAGTTAAGAGATCACAAGTTATTAAAACACCCGAATTCCTATTTCAAATCTTTTTTTCTTTTTATGATTTTTCTTGATAATTAATTACCTAATACAACTTTTTGTGTTGACATAATGTTACATTGTTTCATTACCTCATGGTAACTTTTAGGACCCATAGAACAAAAAGGCACAATTAAGTGTCTATAAAGATAACTTCATCTTCCTCCGATTTTTAACTTTTCCATGGCTAGCTTAAAATAAGATCTCGTTGATTACGAGCTAGATGCTAAACATACTTATATTTACAACTTGTGGGGATTTCTTTTCCCGACATAAATCAAATATTTAGGGTGTTGTGTGTTCCAATTCTAATTTAAATCTTAAATCCACATATTTAGATAGATGAAATACGACCAGGCTTTACTCATGGTCTTTTGAGCTAATATGGTTAATCAAATAGCAAAGATCACATATCTAAGCAAACAAAACCTCCTTAGCTAAGACATCATTGGTTCTATTGTCCATGAATGGACTTTTTCTTCTAGCAATTCCCACCGTCATCGGGTAAGCTGCTAGGCTTTTGGACACCCCCATCCGGAGAATACTAATCGGAAATGCATGAACTTCGATGAAAATGCCTGTGACTTTTGCAAACCTTAGTTCAAAAGAATACCTTGGTTTTAGAAAATGAAACTTTTACTATTTATTTTCTAACTTTGCAACATTATTATTTCTATTTACATTATTAGGCTAGGAATTGGTATCACTTTTCTTTCGACGACACATCGGCCACGCCTCCGACAAGAGCTCGTGTACTTATTTGATACCAACCCTAAATATACAACTCATCCTTTCTTTTCGAGTGGTAATCGGGGAGCGAACGGACAAATGCCCATGTACTTTATTACGATGGAGTTTGTATATTAATTATTAACACTAAAGATTTATAACTTGCATCCTTTTTATTACCAAAACTACAATTTTAAGATTTTTTTTTTACACTTATACTTAGTTTAACTTATTTATTTTTGCAAATAGAAAATTTTCATTTTAGAAAACCGAAGTATTAAACTTGAAATAAAATTCTTATTTACGATGCTGTTAACTTCAATATCGATAAAGGCTTTTTCTCTGAATATAGTTGATTAGACTTTTAAGAGTAAACTCTAATTTGTATAAAATTATAAGAGGACACGTATAATTATTAATTTTAAAAACTCCGGAAGAAAATCCACAAGTTATTCTTATAAGCCTTGAGTTTTCCAAATAAACTTTGTTAGCATACCTAATTCGTAATCATACACTATCATCTTCTTTTTCTTTGCAATTTAAAAATCTCTAATAAAGAATTTCGCAAATACTTAGCTATATGAAAATCCACTCGGATATTTCAAATCTATTTAAGATTAGCAAAGTTTTCATTTACTAATGAATTTCCAAAGTCTTAGCATGTTTAAAGTCTACAAGAGACTAGCTCAAAACTATCATCATTATTGTTAAGGATGAAAGTAGAACTTCTACACGTTTGTTGGTGTCAATAAATTACTTCTTATTCTACCAACGGAAAAACCTACATTTTTGTCTTACAATTTTTTTTTACAAATAAGATCTAAAAATTTAAAAAATTTTGCTATCTTTTGTGGAAATACGGGTACGTGAGAACAAAGCAATACAGCAGGTAATATCAAATCGATAGATTCCCTTCCCAAACTAAACGAAACATTGTCCTCAATGTTTAAAGTCGTGTCTCTACGAAAATCTAAGCCTTTTATGAATTATGCAAAGATAAACATGAATCGAAAATGATGAAAGGATATCGGATCTCCCCAAACTAAATTCACACAAAGGATGAGAAGCTCGAAATGAAGGACAATCACCGGACAGAGAGCTTTAAAGAATTTGTTGGTACGATCTACAAACAATCACAAACAAACAAGCAACAAACATCGAGAAATGGATAAGAGTACAAGCCTCTCTCAACACAACACATTAAAAATAGAAAGAAAATAGAGAGGATAAGCATGGGGTGAACTCCCACAAAGCGGCTTGTTTTTGGTCACCGAGTCGGAAGCTTGACTCGATCCCTGAATTTAGTTATCCTTAGGGAAAGTTTGGAGATCCGGGATTCCAATGGTGGTGTAACCCTCCATAGTAATGCTTTAAGGACGGTGGCAGCATGACTTTGAAATTAGAAACTTTATTGGAGAGAACAATTTGGCTGTGCCATAAGGAAAAACTTCGGTAATAGTGAAAGGACCAGACCATCGGGACTTGAGCTTTCCGGAGAAAATCTTTAATCGGGAGTTGAAAAGTAAAACTTGATCACCAACATTGAAGACTCGATTTTGAGTTTTTTGAATCGTGATGTTTCTTTGTTCTCCTCCTTGTTAGATTAGCGAATTCTCATAAGCTTGATCACGAAGCTTGTTAAGTTCATTGAGTTGGAGCTTTCTATGATCACCCGCAGTCTTTAAATCGAAGTTGGATGCTTAAGAGCCCCAATATGCTGGTGTTCTAATTCAACGGTAAGGACACGCTTTTCCATAAACTAACTTATAGGGAGTGCATCCGATTGGAGTCTTGTAAGCGGTCCTAAAAGCCCATAATGCATCATCTAACTTGTCTGACCATGAGGCACGGTTTTCTCCTACCGTCCTCTCTAAGATTCTTTTGAGACCACGATTCGTCACCTCGAATAGCACCTAGTCTGAGGGTGGTTAAGCAGTAGAAAATTCGATGGGTAACACCATATTTAGACATAACTTTATCAAATTTTTCATTACAGAAATGGGTCCCACGATCGCTTATGATAGCTCTAGGTGCACCAAATCGGGAGAAAATGGATTTTAAAAACTTGACAACTACTCTAGCATCGTTGGTGGGGAGCGCCTTGGCTTCAACCCATTTGGAAAGATAATCGACGGCTACTAAAATATATTTGTTTCCTCTAGACGACGGAAAAGGTCCCATAAAATCGATACCCCAAACATTAAAATTTCACAAACTTGGATTGCATTTTGAGGCATCTCATCTCGATGTGAAATCTTGCCTTGTCTTTGACATGCATCACAAGATTTGATCAATTCGTAAGCATCCTTATAAATTGTAGGCCAAAAGAAACCGGCATCAAATACTTTCCGAGCGGTGATATTAGCACTATGATGGCCCCCGGTGGGTCCTTCATGACAAGCCTTGAGGATTTCAAGAGCTTCTTGGCCAAATACACATCTACGGATGATTTGATCCGCACATGTACGAAAGAGATAGGGATCATCCCAAAAGTAATGCTTTATATCCTTGAAAAACTTCCTCTTTTGTTGAGTTGACATTCCTTTGATGAGAAAATTCCCCGCGTGGTAATTTGCTATATCGGCAAACCACGGGGTACTTTGATTATCATGAGAAGTCACCGTATTCAATGTTTCAAGAGGAAAGGTTTCATTAATCTCCTTAGGATCAAAAACATTCTCATACGGGTTTTCAAGACGAGAGAGGTGATCGGCTGCATAGTTTTCAGCTCCTTTGGTATCAATTACTGAAAAATCGAATTCTTGAAGAAGTAAGACCCATCTAAGCAATCTTGCTTTGGCGTCTTTCTTGTTGAAGAGGTATTTCAATGCGGAGTGGTCCGTGTAAACAACACTTTTGTTCATGATTAGATATGATCGAAACTTCTCAAAAGCGTAAACAACTGCAAGCATCTCTTTTTCCGTTGTTGTGTAGTTTGATTCACTTCGGCATTGTTCTACTTGCATAATGAATTGGTCTAAAATGCTTCTCAATCCTTTTCCCTAAAACCGCACCTATTGCATAATCACTTGCATCACACATGATTTCAAAAGGTTGGTCCCAATTCGGAGCAATGAGAATTGGAGCTTCGGTTAACTTCTTTTTCAATGTTTGAAAGGCTAGAATGCAATCTTCCGAGAAGATAAAAGGAGTGTTTTTCTCTAAGAGATGGGTCATGGGTCGAGAGATCTTTGAAAAGTCTTTGATGAATCTTCGGTAAAAACCAGCATGCCCGAGAAAACTTCGAATTCCCTTAACGGTAGTTGGGTGAGGTAGCTTAGAAATCACATCGATCTTAGCTTTGTCGACTTCAATTCCTTTCTTCGAGATCTTATGTCCGAGTACGATACCTTCTTTCACCATGAAATGGCTTTTTTCCCAATTTAGAGCTAAGTTGGTGTCTTCACACCGTTTAAGCATTTTTTCTAGATTGGTGAGGCACGTAGAAAAAGAATTTCCAAAAACCGAGAAATCATCCATGAAGACTTCCATTGTCTTTTCAATCATATCATGGAAGATTGCCATCATACACCTTTGAAACGTGCCTGGCGCATTGCATAAACCAAAAGGCATGCGGCGATAAGCAAATGTTCCGTATGGGCAAGTGAATGTGGTCTTCTCTTGGTCATTTGGATCAATTGGAATCTGGAAATAACCCGAGAAACCGTCGAGGAAACAATAGTACTCATTTCCTGCGAGTCTCTCAAGCATTTGATCCATAAATGGTAAAGGGAAATGGTCTTTTCTTGTAGCTTCGTTCAACTTATGATAATCTATGCATACTCTCCATCCTGTTACAAGTCTTGTCGGTACTAATTCGTTATCATCATTGGTTACTACGGTCATTCCTCCTTTCTTTGGTACACAGTGTACTGGGCTCACCCAAGGACTATCCGAGATTGGGTAGATCAATCCAGCGTCGAGAAGTTTTTCAACCTCTTTTTTAATGACATCATGAATTTTTGGATTAACCCTTCTCTGATGTTGGACCGCTAGTTCATAGTCATCTTCCATTAGAATTTTATGAGAACAAAATTCTGGGTTTATACCCTTAATGTCAGAGAGCTTCCAAGCAATTGCCTGCTTTCGGGATTTAAGAACCTTTATGAGATCGGTCTTTTCATCATCGCTCAAAATCTTGGCAATTATAACGGCAACTTGTTGTTATTGCACTAAAAATATGCATATTCGAGATGAGGAGGTAAGTCCTTAAGTTCAACCTCGGGAGGTTCATTCTTTGGTTCATAAGAAACAGCATATTCGATTGAAGACTTCTTTGGTTCAACTATTTTAAGGTCTCTTCGAATTTCTGGTAAATAATCTCCTTGGTTTGGTTGAGGAGGTAATGGATCACTATTGAGAAGTGCTTCGAGAATGAGAATGTCACCCTCGGGATCATAGTACATAGCATTAATTTCTGGTGAAGTTTGCTCGTCATCAATTGCTATAAAAGCATCGGCTTCTTCAAAAAGTAGAAAATCACTTTCCTCGAACGGAGTGAGTGTCGGAGAAGAATTTGAAACAATCGGATCGTATCCGGGAGAAGGATTGCCATATGCAACTGAGTCGGAAAAATCTAAGACTTCTTGTGAGTATTCTTCACACGTGACATCAATGAGATCGACTTTCTTCAACGATTCGAAATTGTTGTACGAAATAGAAGGTGTATCACCACATTTAAGGGTTAAAGTCTGATCATCATTCCTAAGAATTATCTCTCCTTCATATACATCGATTAAAGCATGAGCTGTCCTAAGAAAAGGTCTCCCGAGTATCAACGGTACTCGAGGATCGGCTATGAAATCAAGAACAACAAAGTCGGCGGGAAAGTAAAACTTCCCTACTTTGACAAAAACATTTTCGGCTACACCGGTTGGTTTGGAAATCGTTCGGTCGGCTAATTCTAACACCATTTTAGTATCATTTAGGCGGAGTCCTAGCTTTTTCCAAAGGAAAGAGGCATGGATTTATGCTAGCACCTATATTGGCTAGGGCCAAAGCAATTATCAAACTCCGAAAAATACTGGGGAATAAGGAAATCGAACTGGGGTCACCTAGCTTTTCTAGAAGCATTTTTTTTATTAAGGACAAACCGCACTACCAAATTTAAAATAGCTAGCATTCGAAATAGATATCTGCTGTGTGTTTAACTTGTCTGAAATAAACGGTGTCGCTTTGCCTATACTATAGTGTAAAGAGAACTGAGTCTATTATTTAGAAGCTCTATTGGATGCAGTTGATGCTTGTGGCTTGATGGTAGTATTGGCGCGCTCCTCTCCCGCCACTCACGCTCAATATCACTATGTCTCGACCTTGTCCCAGAAAGTGAAGAACTCTCACTCAGGATAGAACACAATGTTTCCTAATAATATACTTGATACAGCTAGGAGCGTCCCCTCCACGGTTGTACTGATTTTCTTCCGCTCGTCAGCAAGTCTCTGAAGGGTAAGGGCACACAAACTAGTCTGGTCTTTTGAGCTAAATCCAGGGGCTCTCCTCTGACTTGGTTCACTTTGTCTTTTCCTAAGTCTTGGACAACTTGAGGTTGGATGTCTTCGGTGCTAGGTAGCTCCGTATCCTTTGTCACTTGGTTCCTTTTTTCCACCACTTCCTTTTCCACCACCGGCGGTGGAATTGGAGGTCTGTCATATGAGACACCACTTCGTGTGGTAATTGCCTTGGCTTCGTTCCTAGGGTTTGGAATGGTATTGCTTGGTAACGAACTTGAACTTGAAGCTTGGTTGGTGTGATAGCTTTGCATGAAACTGAGCATCATCTTCTGAAAATCATCTTGCTTCTTTTGAGAATCATTGTAAACTCTTTGAAAATCATTTTGGTTTCTTTAAAAAATTATCTAATTCATTGTAAGTTAGTTCATATTACGCTCATTGCTTTAGCATAACTTTCAAAATCCGTTTTAGACATCCTTGAATTTGTGAAATAACTAAAACAAACAACTAAAAACAAAAACCTTAAAAAAAAAAAAAACAAAAACCCCCTCTACACAAACAAAAAAAAAATCCAAAAAAAAATAAAAAAAACCAACGAAAAAACAATAAAAATAAAAAAAACAAAAAAAAAAAACCCGTCCAATGATGCCCCTTATTGGTAGAAGTCTAAAAATCACGTAAAACAATGCAAAGTATAAAAGCGTAGGGTTAAGCTGGATTACCAAACGCGTTTGATCCAATGCTTGGCTGCGCTGGCTTGCATAATGACGAGGCCATCTACGACATCAACAAAATCAATGGCCTCTCTTGTTAACTCCACTGCTTGATGTGATCTTAGTCGACTCCCGGAATGTGTTGAGCACTGTAGTAAAACAGCCTTGCCGCATCAGACCCCCTCGCTCCTACTTCTCCGATACCCAGCGCTGCATCATCGCTACGCTACTTCTCGGTTCCTTGGCGCTAAAGGTATCCTCTCGCCGTTGTTTTTTCCCCCCGTTGAACCACTTCGGTTGATTGAACCGCCCGGGGGTTTCATTTGACTATGCTAAATTAGATGGTTGTTTCTTGAAGAAAATTGCCAATGGCTGCGGTTTGTTGAAATTGTTGGATGTTGTCATGAAAAACGGGGGAAAATCGTTTCCACCTCGGGTTAACCGACATTAGTTAAAATTGTGATTCGATCCACACGTAACTCATACTTCCTCAACCGCTTTTGATGGGGTGCGGGTAGTAAGTAACAACTAAAAGCTTTCATTTCATTCATCATTTGTTTCATCTTAATAGTCATCTTATCCTCGAGAGAAGCGGCTAATTGTTGAATATCGAAAGAATTATTAGAAGGGTTAAAAGGTAGAAAGAGGAGCATCCGTACTCACTCTTGAATCATTAGCACGACTTCTTGAGTAAGAATTTTGACTTCGCTTTCAATAATCGTTAATCCTTCTTGAGGCATCTTGTCTAAAAAATTGCCACCCGCGGCGGAATCTAAAAGCATCTTGATCGTGGAACTTAAAGAATTGTAAAAGTTCGAGTTGGTGTAGGTTCGAGAAGCCATGGTGAGGACATTGATGGGGGAGTCCTTTAAAAACGTTTTCCCATGCTTCATTGAGGTTTCATTTTGTTTTTGGAAAAAAAAGTATATGATCTCATTTCCGATTGTAAGTTGTTTTTGAAGGTGGGAAGAATTGATTTATGAATTTGTGCAACTAATGGTCGTCCATATGAGAATTGATCTAGGAGGTTCCTTGTCTAACCAATCTCGGGCTTCACCGTCTAGAGAAAAAGGAAAAAGCAAAAGCTTGATCGAAGTGTTCGGAACTTCGGGATGTCTAAACGTTGAAGTGACCTTGTTGAAGAATCGAAGGTGATTGTGAGGGTCTTGTCTACCCGTGAACTTATTACTTTGCACAAGATTGATTAAAGGTTGTTTAAGCTCGAAATTGTTAGCATTAATTGGTGGAACAACAATAGCATCTTCATACCCCTCGATGGGTGCTTGTAACATTTGGGCCATCGTTCGATTATCGGCCATTGCAACAATGTTTTGATCGACAATTGGTTCTTCTAAATCAAAATTTTCAACAACAACCGGAGGAGTTTGTTGTTGACGACGTCTTCGAGATTGCGAACGAGTGCGCATAAAAAGAAAAACTAAAAATCAAAAAGCAAAACTTTACACTAATTTTTTTTTAATTAACAATGAATTTTAACGGTTACACGGAAGAGACTTAAACCAAATAATCAACTACTTCACGGTAGCTCTCAAAAATTGCTTTTCAAGGTGAGCCGTACTTCGTAGAAGAGACATCAAATGCAAGTGTTTTAAATCTTAAGTTCGATCTTGGGAACCAACAAGTTATCACCGAAATTGAATTGATTTATACCTCGTTGTTGAGAGTATTATATTTTGGTATTTTTACCAATTGGTGACTTTTATTTCTTAATTAAAAAGGAAGATTTTTTTTTGATTTTTCTATTTTTTTATCTTTTACTTATACTAAAAAGAAAAGGAAAATATTTTTTTTACTTTTTTATATTTTATGATTTTTTTGATTTTTGAATTATAAAACAAGAATGAAACTTTCGAGGGCGAAAGGATCTTCAAACCAAATAAACTAAAAACGAAGGAATCTTAAAACACTAGTATCGTCAACGGCGCCAAGAAAAAACTGATAGTAGTTTTATTTTACCCAATAATATTTTATAATAATATATATAATAAAATACTTTCAAAGAGCAATTAAGAATTTCCATAAGGAAATTCACTCTCAAAATATATATAATATAATATCATAATAGGTATTTTTTAACCGGATAAATATGATCACCCGGGTCGTTTCCCCAACGACTAGTGAAATTGAAACCTCGTTTAAGCTTGGATTATGATTTGAATGAGAAAATAGATGATTTTGATATCTATGACTACTAAATAAAAAGCAACAATTAAAATTGAAAATTAAAGGCAATTTAAACAATTAAACAAATACGGAAAACAAATAAAACGCGACAAATAAGCAAGTAAACTAAATTTAGCTCCTAAAAATGTAAACTAAATTTCTAAACCTAAGATAGGACAAAAGAAAATTTTAGGAAAAAGAAAAACATTTTTTTGATTATTTTTGAATTTATTATGAATTTAAATCTATTTTAATCTAAGTAAATCCTAAAAAATAGCAAATTAAGTACTAAAAATTTGGAAAAATGATTTTTAAACTTAGAAAAGTCTAAAATAACATAAAAACTCAGAAAACTATTTTTAACTATTTTTAAATTTAAAATCCTATTTTTAAAATTAAAAATAAAAGCTTAAAAATGAAAATTAAAATCTAAAAGTGGTGAAAATGATTTTACTGAATGTAAACCTAAAGCTATTTTTTATAAAACTAAAAACTATTTTTTTGTATTTTTCTGAAACTTTTTTCTATTTTTTATGTAATTATTAGAATTTTTTCTTTCGAAAAACTATTATAATAAAATAATTGATGAAAATTACGAAAAATGCAGGAAAAATCTAAAATGTAACAAAGATTAATAAAAAAATAAGGACTGAACTCACGCTTAATTAATAGTGAGAAGGAAAGAAAGAGCTTATAAAGCTACGGCTTATAAATGAAAAGGAAAATGAAAACGTGTATAAATATTTAATGGAAGGAAACAATGACGGATGAGCTAATGTAGCAAACTGGTTAACATGTTGGGTCTATAAGTGTGAGGTCGTGGGTTCGAGGCAGGCAAACCCCTTTTTGCTCTTTTTTTTATTTTTGACTTTTATGAAAAACTAAATACTAGGACTTAAAGAGGACACAAAATTAAGCAATTTTAATAAAGGGGACATAAGCTGAAACTAACTAATAAGCTCAAAAACAGCTTATCAAAGCTGCTGTATCAGAAAGTAGGGGTTTCCCTATGGTTTTACTAAAACAGCTCTAAAAAAACTCAAATTAAGCTCAAAATGAGAAACAAAAGGAGATTTGGAAAGCCTATGATGTGCATGAGCTTATTATGAAAAGAGAAAGGAGCTGAAAATTCATTTAAGCAACAAAAAGTGATGATAAAAGAAGCAAACTCAGACAATAAGTAAAAATGCACAAAATTCAGTTAAGCTAAATTACCTAACAAGCTAAACTAGATTATGAGCTTTTAAGAACTTATAAAACTACTTATTATCTATCTATTTAAACTATAAAATCAATAATTTTAAGCTAGAATTCACAAATTAGAAAACTATTTAATTACCTACTGTTTTTGGCTTTTTTGACTGATTAAGTGACTTTAATTAGCTAAATTAAGACTAGCAAAATAAGCTGGAAATGGAAAAATTTAGCCTATTCTTTTATTAGCTAAGACTACTCAATATTCCCTATTAAGTTTTAAGCTAAGATCTATGAGTACCTAGCTAAAAATTAAGCTAAAAGTGACAACAATAATAACTGTTTGTTAGTACTGTTGCACTTTGCACAAGTGCAAAACAAATAATGCAGGTACCTAAAGGATTATACTGCACTAAACACACTCAAGTAGATGTGTTTTTTAACTCTAATTCAAGCACAAACAAAAGCTCAAAGAGCTTGGATCAAAATGAAGCAATTAAAACCTAAGCTAAAAGCTCCCCTGGTCCAGGAACATGCATAATAAGCCACAATTCGATTATTATAAATTCTAAGAATTCAAAACCTTTTTTAAAACTTGATTTTCTTATTAAAAATCAGCTGACAAAGTGTTTTTGACATAAAAATATTTGACTTTTATCTGTCAAACTTGCTTATGCCAAACACCCCTTTACCCTTTTGACAGAAATGATTTTAAACTTAAATTGCAAATCTAATTAACAAGTACTAACTACCAGATAAAAACTAGCTTATAACTAACTTATTAAGCATAAACTAACAACTGGATTTAGCTAAAATTTAAGATCTAAGATTATACTAAATTTTTTTTGTTTTTATGGTTTTATGACAATCTAAATATTAAACTAATGATCTATATCTCTTAAGCTAAAAACAGATTAACTAATAAGTCTAAAGAGCTAAATGAAATTCAAATAAGCACTAATAAGCATTCAATATAAGCAAATAAGCAGATCTAAGTTTTTAAGCAAATTACCTATTTAATTAAGCTGAAATATAAAGGAATTAAAAGTGAAACTTACTTTGGCCTCTAGCTAAACAAGAGGAACCAATTAAGGTAGCTACAAGCTCCCTAGCTTATTAATAAGCTAGGGTATAAGTCCATAGGATCTCATCCATTACTAGATCCCTTCCTTTAAGCTAAATCCATAAACCAAGTTAAAATAGAAATTTTAAGCTAATTTTTATAGGTTTTAAAGTATGATTAAGATGAGTGAGTCCATAATAAGTTATAGACTTATTTAGAGCTGATTTGAGGCTTATGAGGTGTCTTATTATGCTTTTAGCTTAATATCAAATAAGACAAATGAGAGCTTATGAATTAAAGAGCTTTTGAGAGATTAAAAACAACTGAATTTCATTAATAAAAAGATTGATTACAATACTTAAAAGGAAAATTACAAGATTTAAAACAAAATTAAGCTAGAAATTGAAAATTAAGCTAAAATTAAATTCTAAGGCTACATCGTGTGTGTGTGAAGAGTGAGGCTCTATTTATAGCTTTGAGAGGAACATTCTAGGCCATGCCTTGCTGTCCAAGCCTCTTCTAATCATTGTCGTCCAATCAATCAATCATTAGATCATGATCTTGAGCCGTTGGATCATTTGTGGATACTAGAGGATTGCCAAGCTGTCATTCTTTGATTGTGACAGCTTGTGCTACTTATGTGAGTGATCCAAGAGTAAATCCCACTTCTCCCTTGTGCTTTTCTTGCTCTGACGTGGCTATGTGCTTGAGAGTGAGCTACTAAGAGCTTGGAGATGACTGATATAACCCTTTCATCTTGCTTAGGAGCCTTTGAATAGACCTCCGTACCCTTCAATTTTAACTTGCCCCTTAATTTGACCATGGTAAATCGTGAAGACGAAGATGAACAGTAAATGGGTCTTGGCGCCAAGTTTATAACTGAACGAGTTAATTCAGTTGGATCTTTGGCCAATTTGGCAACTACCTTCGGCTCTCTTAATTTCCACCACTTCTAGCCCCTCTCTTTCTTTTCTCCCTTTCTAGTTATAAAAAGGTTTTGGAAATATGCAAGACTAGTCCTTGTGGTTTTTTATGGAAATGAAATGGACTTGTTAAATGGGCTTTTGATTGGGCTTTTAGGCTATTTGGTATCCGGTACTGATGTTTCACTTATTTTATAGTGTGTTTTTGGCCCATAAGGTTGAGGGGTTATTTTTGGACTTTTTTGAAACTTGGAGGGTGAAAATGGAATGTTTTTTGGGTTTTGTTTTTTATTGGTTGACTTTTTTTGTTGACCATGTTGACTGGATTTGACTGCGGGTTTGACTTTTCTGGCTTCGGCTTTGATTCTTTGGCTTCTTTTTGTACTCTTCTGATTCTCGTGTCCGTGCTTGCCTGTTTTTGACTGTTTTCTCGTGATTTTTGATATATCCGTACCTGCACACACAAAATACAACTTACAAGAAAATAAAAAAGGATGTTACACCCCAGCAAGAATCAAACCCGCGACCTCCCTTACAGAAGTCAAGTAGGTTACCATCTTGCCAAAGCAACCTATTCGTTAATGTAATGCATTTCCGTTTTAATATAGAAGTTTAAGCTTTATTGTTTTTGGCTAGTAGCTTAAAAAATGCTTATAAAAAAGGATGTTACACTCCAGCAAGAATCGAACCGGCGACCTCCCTTACGGAAGTCAAGCGGTTTACCATCTTACCAGAGTAACCTATTCGTTAATGTTATGCATTCCTATTTAATATAGAAGTTTAAGCTTCATTGTTTTTTGCTAGTAGCTTAAAGAGTGCTTATAGAAACTGCTTATTAAACCGTGGCTTTTTCTCCCTCTGCTTATGCAATGTGCAAGCTGCAATAACACACAAACCAGACAATAACATCACAAACCAAACCGACCAATACATTAAATTTCATAAGGTTTTAAAAAGTACATGATTTTCACCATTACATAAGTCACCATAAAGTTTGAATGCTAAACAAAACACAAACAAAAGCTAACATCTAAAACATGTTATAACATGATCGGCTTCCACATGACACCTTTCTTTTCCCCTTTTCCTTATATGCACAAGTTTTTGATTTCCTGGCTCCCATTTTCTTTTCAATTTCATCCCATGTAGTAACACTTGCTAGTCCCAGCATACATCCTGTGACTGGTACAGGGCTATACATGTTTGGATTGTGTTTCTTGCAAACTGGTACATATTTACCTTTAGACATTGCAGAGTTAGAGTCAACAATGCAATCCTTGTCTGTGTTTCTCTTGTCTGTGGTTTCCATGTCTGTGCTTTCATTGTCTGTGCTTGGAAAGTAGTTCCATGATAGATATTCCTCAATTGTGTTATATCCATAAGCATCTAGCAATCCTTATGTTGATGGCCCATAAAATACTGGAGCACTTGCTTTTTTTGCTGCCCATCTACTGTCATCTGAGCTGTCTGAGCTAATGTCAATTATTTCTGCAAAAGAAAATTAAGTATAATTAAGCAGATAATATCCTAACCAAAACACACATTTGTCAATCAAAATAAGCAGATAACACCTCTTCGCGTAACCACTTAGCAAAAGATTTACTGTGCTCATTCTCCAGAAATGCTATTCGTTTACCTGGGTTTTCTGTTTTCAAAACTTGCTTGTGTCGCCTGAAACAATGTCTTTTACGGATAACACAAATATAGTCACATGAACTTGACTCTTGTAACTCACACTTATCCTATTTTTGTTAAAAACGGTTTCCTCCTAGAATTACTAGTTTAAGACGTGGCACCTACGAATCTTTCTATATAAAGCATGACACTACTTTAGAGAGCAAAAGTCTATAGCATGAGGAATCCAAACTTTCAAGGGTGGTGAACCACTTAGTTGTCTAACATTTAAAAAAGCGTACATTATTCATATTCATAAAAGCAAAAAGCCACAAATTATATTTATGAGCTCTTAATAGTTCTAACTGCTCCTTGTTTAACATTTAAAACATTACATGATTCTATCATTTTTCGTTTTTGCCAAAGCTTAGCCAATATTGCTAAGGGGGGAGAGCTAGAGTATGAAACTCGAGTGAAGTCAAAATCCCCTTGTTCTAGCTTTAAAAAAGGCCACTTATTTAACAAAAATTCTTTTTGTTTATTTATTTATGTATTATTCTACGCGATTTAGCTTAAACATCAAAATTAAAAGTAAACGCGTATCGGGCTAAAGTAAATTGTTGACATTAAAGAGTCTTACAGTACGTGAAAATCAAAAATGTTACAAAGGACAAGAAAAAGCCTAAGTGTAACGTGCCCAATCTCACACTTAGAAATGGACATTGTCCTCAATGTCCAATAATTATGTGACGAGGCATACTAAAATTCATCGACCCATTTTACTTAACTCATTATGTGGCATTTGTAGGAATCCCACACTTAGAGTTAGAAAATGGGTCGAATGTGAGCATTAACGCATAATAGTATAAGAGATATGATCGAACAAAGTAGACTCCCCTGATATGAAATGCATAGGATGGAAGTCTTCGTAGGAAGGAGAGGAAATGTCTGATAAGTAACAAGTCCGCTTAATCGACTTTCCAATGTACATGAATGATGAGAAATATCCGTGTTGAACGGTCCGTCAATATCCAAAATGTACACCTGCCAAACATCAACACTCCAATCACAAACCAAACACAGATAGCATTCGGACCAATAAGCAAAGCTAAGACAAAAAATTTCTATTGGACAACTGAAAAAAAATTAAAAAGGAAATTTAACTTTTTAATCTAAAAAAATGTTTTTGGAATTTTTTTAAAGAAAATAAGGTACCATATGGCCGTACGCTTTTCGGGCATATAGTTGTATGCACATGTCTGCTTGGACCAAAAGCAAAAACGAAAGCATGTGGCTGTATGGTTTTACACGTACGGCTGTATGCTCATGTCTGCTTGGACCAGAACTAAAAACGATAGCATATGGCTGTAAGGTTTTACCCTGTATGGCTGTATGTATTAGAGTACATATAATGTAATCGGCCCATTGGCCCAAGCCCATAGTCTAGAATATTCTGTTGTATCCTATATATAGGTTGGCTGTTATCAATAATAATCAAGCAATCAATCACATCTTTCATGGTAATCAGAGCCAAATCAATTTTCTCCTAATTCTTCTCAATCAAATCGCCTCCTTCCCCTATTCTTTCTCTGCATCATTAACCTTTTCAACAATAAAAATTACTGTTCATCCGACCATTGTTCATCCGACACTGTTCATCCAAGCGCTACCGTTCATCCGAGCGTTACTGTTCATCGGGAAAAAAATTATGGCTTCTCATGATCAGCAATGGTATATGGATACCGGAGCAACTTCTCACCTTTCATCTCACACTGGTAACCTTCAAACCTCTTTTCTTAATCGTAATTTTCATTCAGTTATTGTCGAAAATGGATCATTTATACCTGTCACCCACTCTGGACATCTACAAATCCCTAATCCATATCGCCCACTCCACCTTAAAAATGTTCTTGTCACACCCAATATAATTAAAAACCTTGTTTCTGTACGGAAATTCACCACTGATAATAAATGCTCCATTGATTTTGATCCCTATGGTTTCACTGTACGAGATTATCATACCCGTCAAACCCTTCTTCGTTGTGACAGCACGGGTGATCTATACCCCTTACATGTTGCCGCCTCAGCCTTTGCCCTACTTACTAATAATCATTCCCTTTGGCATCAACGTCTTGGTCACCCCGGTGATAATGTAATTCAAACCCTGTCATCACGTGGCCTTGTGTCTTATAATAAACAAAACACTCAACACTTGTGTCGTGCCTGCCAGTTAGGGAAACAAACAAAACTTCCCTTTCAACGATCTACCTCTATTGTCACATCTCCCTTTGACATTATTCACTCAGACCTTTGGACATCTCCTGTCTCTAGCATGAGTGGATATAAATACTATGTCCTTTTCTTAGATCACTATTCACATTTTTTGTGGGTCTACCCACTTCATAGAAAATCTGATGCACAGTCAAAACTTCTACACTTTCGTGCATTTGTAAAAACCCAATTCAACCGTGAAATCAAAGCTTTTCAATGTGATCATGGTGGAGAATTTGACAACAACACTCTCCATGAATTATTTGCCACTAATGGAATTCAATTTCGTTTCTCATGCCCACGTACATCTCAACAAAATGGCAAATCTGAACGCATGATTCGTACTATCAATAACGTAGTACGTTCTCTCCTCTTTCAAGCCCGTCTTCCTCCCGAGTATTGGGTCGAAGCACTACTCATTGCCGCTTACTTAATAAATATCCTCCCATCCACCTCTATTAATAATGACATCCCTTACACAAAATTATTTAACAAACCAACCTCTTACAATCACCTTCGCACGTTTGGATGCCTTTGTTATCCTTACACCTTTCCACCGCACAAACTTGCCCCTTGTACCACACCATCTATCTTTCTCTGGTACCCTTATAATCGTCGCGGATATCGGTGCCTTGACCTAAACACTAACAAAATCATCATTTCTCGTCATGTCACATTTGTCGAAACTGTCTTTCCCTTCGGCTCCATGACTTCAACTAAATCCCCCTCATACCAATTCCTAGATGATAATCTTGACACCTCCCCCATTGCACGTCGCCTACTTACCACACCTACTTCTCCTCAACAAACACCACCACAAATAATCCCACAAACAAATCCATAAACAACTCTACAATCAATACCTCCAACTCCTCTATCAACACCATCACCACAAACAACACAGACACCACCAACCACCCCACCACCACCACCACCACCACCACCACCCACCTTGCAACACCCTATGGTCACATGCTCTAAAGTCGGGATTGCGAAAGCTAACCCTAAATACAACTTACATGTTACTACCTCCTCCCCTATCTCCAAGTCTCCTTTCCATGCCCTTCGAGATCCTAACTGGAAACAAGCTATGTGTGACAAATATAAAGCTCTCATTGACAATAACACATGGGTACTTGTTCCTCGCCCACCAAATGTCAACATTGTCCGCTCTATGTGGTTGTACAAATACAAATATAATGCGGACAGGTCCTTAAATCGGTATAAAGCTCGACTAGTTGCAAACGGTCATAGTCAACAACAAGGCATCGACTGCGATGAGACATTTAGCCCTGTTGTCAAACCTGCTACCATACAGACTGTTCTTATCCTTGCAGTTTCTCGACAATGGCCTATTCATCAGTTAGACGTGAAGAATGCATTTCTTTACGGCCATCTTACAAAGACAGTTTACATGCACCAGCCACCAAGATTTACTGATTCAGCTCATTCTGATTATGTTTGCCTTATGCAAAAGTCGCTTTATGGCCGTAAGCAGGCCCTCCGATCTTGGTTTCAATGATTTTCTAGCTATGTTATTCGAGCTGGTTTCTATCACAGCAAAACTGACTCGTCTCTTTTCATCTTTCACAAGGGGCCAAACACAGCTTACTTACTACTATATGTGGATGATATCATTCTTACAACTTCTTCTACTTCACTCCTGCAACGTATCATCTCTTTACTACATGCAAAGTTTGCTATGACAGACCTTGTCCCACTCAACTATTTTCTCGGTATATCTGCCACGCGTACTCCATATGGCATATTCTTGTCTCAGACACCGAGAAGAAGCTTGGACCTGAAGGATCACCGGTCACTGATCCTACTTTATATCGCAGCCTTTCCGGATCACTTCAGCATCTCACCTTTACCCGACCCGATTTGTCATATGCAGTTTAACTTTATATCGCAGCCTTGCCGGATCACTTCAGTACCTTACCTTTACTCGACTAGATTTATCATATGCAGTTCAATAGTTATGTCTTTACATGCTTGATCCTCGAGAGCCACACCTTAATGCTATGAAACGTGTTCTTCGTTATCTTCTAGGAACCACTGATCTTGGATTATAGCTACTTCAGTCTACTACATCACAGCTTATTGCATACTCTAATACTGACTGGGCAGGTTGTTCGGCTACGCGCTGATCTACTTCTGGATACTGTGTTTTTCTTGGTGACAACCTCCTAACGTGGTCCTCCAAACGTCAGGACACGTTGTCTCATTCCAGTGCTGAGGCTGAATACCGCGGGGTTGCGAATGCTGTAGCTGAGACATCTTGGATTCGCAACCTCCTTCGTGAGCTTCATATCCTACTTTTCATAGCGACATTGGTCTACTATGATAATGTCAGTGTTGTATACATGTCTGCAAACCCTGTACAACATCAGCGCACCAAACATATAGAGATTGACATTCATTTTGTTCGTGACAAAGTAGCAGCAGGTCATGTTCGAGTTCTTCATGTCCCTTCTCGATTTCAGTACGCAAATATCTTCACAAAAGGTCTTCCATACCCATTGTTTGCTGATTTCAGATCCAGTTTGAGCGTCCGCAAAACTCCCGCTCCAACTGCGGGGGCGTATTAGAGTACATATTATATTTAATGTAATCGGCCCATTGGCCCAAGCCCATAGTCTAGAATATTTTGTTGTATCCTATATATAGGTTGGTTGTTATCAATAATAATCAAGCAATCAATCACATCTTTCAGTATGCTCATGTCTGCTTGAACCAGAACTAAAAAAGAAAGCATATGGCTGTATGGGTTTATGCGTACGGCTATATGCTATGAAACATTTTGACTGAAAGCTAAAACAAAGGCATATGGACGTATGTAAATTTCCATATGGCCGTATGGTTTAACAAATTTTCAAACATTTTTTTACAGTCTAGAAATGCAAACAAAAACACAAGCTAAAACTACAAACAATGCAAAATATAGATAAATAAAACTATCTAAACCTTCGAGACCGTCCCGAATGCACTTACTTTATTTACGAGTCTTGAGCATGACTCGACCCCGAATTCAATATCATGGAAGGTCTTTAAAAGAAGTAAGAACAAGTATATTCCCCTGAAGTAAGCAAGATGGTCACTTACTTAGAAGGAGTAATCTCCAAGAAAAGACGATACGGTGAAAGTCACATAGGCTAGAGACGAGTGATGAACTTCTTGCAAGCTTCCAAATATTTTGACTTCACACTACTTAGTGACATACGACCAAGTATCCTTCCTTCCTCTTTTTCTTGTGGGGGTGGAAGTAGCAATAAAAGAATGCTTCATGGAAGTAATTTACTTGACGTGATAATGGTACAAACGAATATTGGCTAGTGGATTGCACCATTATCCATGTGTCTTCGTTTGATTGCTTTTGATAGATGTGCGTGCTAACTCTTTCATTTCTCATTTGATTGAAACTTTTCTCTTTGTGATATTGTATAACAACCCAAGAATTTTTATCAACCTATTTTACTATGATCACAATTATACGGGGAAATTTTTCTCTTTATTACATTACTTGCATTGTCAATATCTCAGTATACAAAGTAACTT